>JARSSU010007944.1:0-48195 GCA_029619165.1 Eurosta solidaginis
GGGTCACACTGAAATGACAGTCCATGGTCGGGAAAAAATTCCGAGTCGCTCGGCACATAGAACCGACTGCCTTTGGTCGTGATAGTGTTAAGTTAAGCGAGTAGAAAAAACTTCTAAAGCTAGGTAGATGTTGTTGTTGTAGAAGTGCTTCGGCATCCAATAGGTGGGACCACTCAATAATTGTCATCAATGTCCTCTAACGGGAGTTCGAGGAAACTTGCAGTTTTAATAGGGCTGTAGAGGCGTTAACTCCACTTAGGTTGGTGTCATGTGGGGACACATTTCAAGCGGTAATACATGAGGTATGTTGTTGTTGTAGCAGTGCTTCCGCCCCATCCAATAGGTGCGACCAAAGACGCAACAAATTAAATAGGGTTACACTGAAACACAATCTTTGGTCGGGAAAAATCCGAGTCGCTCGGGTACGATAGAACCGGCTGCAACATGAGGTATGTCGGGGTTGATCTGGATACGCAAAATTTTAATTCTTTACTGTATCCAGATCGGAGGTCGCTTTTCTCAACTGCGATGTTGAGGTATTTGTCTTTAAAAACAGGATTCACGGACAATCCTGGATTTCCTCATTATGCTTACGGAGATTACTTCTAAGTTCCTGGAGGCGGGGCTTCTTCAGTCAGTTGTTTGTTGGGATCATCACGTTTCTGGGTATTCAAGCTGAACCTTTTTGTTCAGCACTTTGCGTGCTCTCTCCTTTATGGGGAGTACTCTCGCCTCGCTGTGTGTGTTAGGGTGTTATGGGTTATATTGCACAGTAAAAAGTACTCATACGTCTTTGAAACTCGCTCCCTTCTAGACTTAGGCTTATAAGCAATGCTCTGCTCTTCAATAAAGAATTAACAAGTTTCTATAATAACCTAGACAATTAAAATACTGATTTCTTCTAAGCAAATGTACTCTATCATTCGTTTATTTATTTATTTACTATTTATTAAATATATTATTTATTGTAACCTTTTCTTAGCCATAGTCATTAGCTTTAAGTTTCAAGTTTAAATTGTTCTTATTTTATGCCTTTTACCGACTAGCACTGTAAAATAACTTTTGCCAAATTGTTGTGCTGGGATGAATTGCCTAATAAATACAAATACAAATACATTCACAGCCACCTCCGGGGTGCCTCAAGGTAGCATACTTGGCCCATTACTTTTTGTAATTTTTATAAACGATATTTCCACCTGCTTCCAGCACTCTAATTTTCTATTATACGCTGATGACCTAAAGATTTTAATACCATCGCAAACTCAGACGACGTGATTAAATGCTATCTGATTTAGATAACGTTGCTGTTTGGTGTCGTGCCAATAACTTGCCCTAAATGTTAGCAAAAGCTTTCTTGTAAGCTTTTCTAAATCACGTGGCCTCATTCCCACTTCCTACTCTCTCGATGGTACCCACCTCTCAACTCTTAACGAGATAAAGGACTTGGGTGTTGTCTTCGATTCGAAATTTTCTTTCACGACTCATATAAACTCTACTATTGCTAAGGCGTATTCACTCTGGCTTTTATTAGGCGTTCTCAAGTTATTGTTCACTGCACTAGTTCACTCGAAGCTGGAATATGCCTGTTTTATTTGGAGGCAGTGTCATGAATGCCATATTGTTAGGCTTGAACGTGTGCAGAAAGCGTTTGTTCGGTTCGCGCTGCGCTCGATGAACTTTTCTGAACCGATTCCATCTTATAAATCCAGGTGCTCACTTATCAAATTAGAGTCCCTGGAATGCAGAAGAACTGTCCTATCGCTCACGCTTGTTTATGACATCATTAATGGAGTAGTTGATGCACCTTGTCTCCTCAGAGTCTCCAAATACATATCCCTATAAGGCCTCTTCGTAATATACCTATTTTCTATACGGATTGTGTCCGAACCCTCTATGCCTCAAACGCACCTTTGCTTAGAGCTATGGCCGACTTTAATCGCATCTCTGATTCTTCAGCTATTGATTTTGCTCTTTCTAAGTTTACTTTTAAAACAATACTTACTGATATCTTTTCAAACAGATAAATGTGCTGGTCAATCTCTTCATAGCATGTAAGTTTTATTGTGTCTATACTCAACTTATGTACTATACTATTAAATAATTATCTAATTTTAATTTAACATTGTTATCTAGTCTGTAAGGGCTTTAAATGCCATAGACTGAAATAAAGAAATATGAAATAATATGAAATATTTACGATATAATAGTTCCACATGATAATATAAAAATTATTTCAATAGCATATAAATTTAAAACTTACTGCAAGATATAATTAAATATACTATATTATGAAGTTTAGTACATTCGTCTGGGATAATTCATTTGCTGTTGATTTGGTTGACCAGGTTGTCCTGGTTGCATTATCTGTGGTTGGCGTGCTAGATGATCATGTGCTGCAACAGCGCTGCGACTGCCAGTGTAACCCTGTGTTATGCTTTGTGCTGTCTTAGGATTCTATAAGGATTTGTTTATTTGGGTTATTTGCATTTTAAAAATTGTTTCATTTACTAATAAAATTTTACAAACCTGTCCAGGATTGCTGTTTATTTGCATGATATTCGGATGCAACGACATTCCTGGCATCATAGGCGTATATACAACACCTTCCGGCAATTGATGTGGTGGTCCGTGACCCGTGTTGCCATCATGTTTCACATCAGGATGATAACGGTCATTAATTTTCTCCATAGTTATTTGTGGTTTCTGAGATTGTACACCTGGTTGCACAGATGAAACTGAACCGGCTTGTGAAATAGGAGGTGCATCCAGACTTATGTGATACACTTGTGTTGGCTTGGATGATGTCTGATCAGATTTTGAAACTGGCGCTGACGAGTTTGGCTGCAGATCTAAGTGAAAACCCTGACGTAAAGGTAGTCCGTAGGGATAAATTATAGCTGGACCACGACCGTCCGGTTGAGGTTGTGGCGCATTTCCAGCAGCAGGATAGAAGAGCGCTCCAGGTCCTTGATACTGTGCAGGCGGTTCTAATGAGAGAAATGTATTAGTGAGTTAAAAGTAGTATATGGTATAGTCTAATTGTGGTATCTTACTATTCCAAGCCACTCTGGGATACTCTGAGGCACGTCGTACGTCCTCATGTTCTGAGAAAAAAAGAATTCAAAGATAAAATCTAAAAAGTATCGATTATATTTAACTTGTCTCTTACTCGGCTGTGTGTATGTTGTGTTCTTATAATAACTCTGGTGTGTTGGTGGCGATGGACTTCGAGTGCGTTTAACTGGTTGATTTGCTACCGGCTATAAAGCAGACGCAAAATATTTTAACAAAAACATCAGAATTTATATTTTCGTCTTATTAAACAATACCTTAGTAGTTATAGGCATTTGATGATGTTGAATACGCACTGGGGGTATGAACACTTGTGGAGGCGGAGGTGCCACACTAGCTTGTTGTGCTTGTAGTGCTTGCATTGCGAACATTTCATTGTCTTTTTGTTGCTTCTTACGATTTTCATCCTCATTCAAAACCTTTTTTAATTGTAAAAATAGTTGCTGCTTTCGATTGTGTAGATCTTTAATTTGTTGATCTAATTTGGCAATTTTTCCGCGTGTATCTTCTAGTGAGACATCATTTTGATGGTCAAGGTCCTCGCGTTCTTTTCTCAAGCGCTCTTCTTCTTCTTTTGCATCATACTCTTTTAGAAAGAAATTAATTCACATTAATTCACATAATCGAATCTATATAACTTTCTTACCTTCTTTTTTACGCTGACGCTCCTTCAGAACAAATGCTTTCAACGCGGAACGAAGACGTTCTTCCCGTTCAGCCTTTGCTGCAGCTGCGTTGTTATTGTTGCTGTTATTATTAACCGCAGCGGCCGAAGCAGGTGGTATTTTAGAGTTAAATTTCTTTTCTGTCATCTTTTCCAGCTTTCTACGATTATACTTTCCAAATAAACCTATTTTTAAAGATAAACCAATAAATTTAATCAGAACAACACGTTCTGCTTTTACGTGAAGAAAAACAGCTGTTAAAGCTGGAGACATTAGTTACGTTCCATTGAGACTTGAGCGAGATACGGATAGACATTTAACATGCAAATGCAACAACAACGTTGTGATCCTGATATTTATCTGGTTCAATTTCTGATCCGTATAGCAGTTCTGTTCGTTTCGTTTTCTGTAGTAGATTTTTTGACAGCTAACCACTTTTGAGTTGGTAGCACTCATGGCTCAACTATATGGTTGGTTCATCTCAACAACAGCAACAACATACATTTGTTCACATTGCCAAAATCAGAGTGTTGCTGTTAGACGAATGGAATGGAATGAAAACATAAAACTTAGCAGCATTTGTATGTAGTAAGAAAATGTTGTAAATTCGTTGGTTTCATTTTAAGTTTGCCATCTCCTTCTGACAATCGCTACTACAGTGAAATGAACAGCTGGTGAGATGAGCCAACCATATAGTTGAGCCATTGTAGCACTGAACTAAATATGTGTACATTTGTGTATACATAAAAGAATTCGCCATATTTAAAAGCAAAAACACTGAAAGAGTAAACAACTTGAAGATGATGTAAGGAAAATAAATAGTTTACTTACGTGCGAAACTATTTAAATGTTAATAATTCTATCAGTATCTTAAAATTTTGTGTACGTTTCTTCTTATTTTCAACAAAACAGATGTTTTATATTAGTGCTGCCAGTTCTCATAAAGTTGATCCAGATCGTTCCAATGAGATTTGAGCCAGAGCCAGAGCTCGATAAACCAATGGAACGGCCCTATTGGTGCTTTATCGGTAACCGTATCGGTAACCTTTTAACAGCTGATTCGACCAACTTTATGAGAATCAATGCAATCGATTATTGGTGCTGCTAAGGTCGTAACCGTATCGTAGCCAACCAATTGGGTTTTGGTTTACCGTCGTAACGATAAACAGCTGATTACGTTAGGGATACGGATACAGCGATACGACATACGGCACCAATGACTCCGGCTTAAAGGGTGGGTGCCAGCTGAGTGCTATTGGAAATGTGCACAAACCTAGCCAGATCGATATAAAATTTCTAGCCTGGCGCGGAAATTAATACGTGGAACCATGACGGTCGGAAATCTGCTGATTGGTACACTTAGTACGATTTTGACATTAATTCATCCAAAGTACATGGAATTTTTATTTATATATGTATGTATGTCGGCCTGCTGCCCCTTGTATGATTCCACACTGCATTTACGGATACGTAATGATACAGATGTGGGATTTGTCTGTCAGTCGTTAGTGAAAGTGTATCTAGTATAACATTTATGTCACATTTTCAGTGCACCAAATGATTCATCTTGCATATCGTATTTCTGAAATGACTCATTTGTTGACACTCCCTCGCATTTAGTCTGCAATACAATCCACATAAACGATCCACACGCGCATTTTCACTTTGTTCTAATGAAACCCGGCAGGAACACAATGGTTATAAGACGTACCATAAGATTAAGGGCTAATTAAACTTCCTTAACCCTAACACTATAGTCGCAACCATACCCATATCCATAACCATCTCCAATGTGACCGATCAATGGTGCCTTAACCTAAAAATCCTTAAAATTTCATAAAAATGAAGAAAACGTATTCCACAAAAAATAAGTTCTCTTACGTCATAACGTATCCAAAACAATGAATAAATGTACAAAAGGTTATTGAATTCACCAACTTAAATATTTTAAGGTTATGGATATGGCGAGAAACCAAAAATTAATTGGTTGGCTATGGTATGGTTATGGCGTTAGCGCTATGGTATGGCACCATTTATCGATTACATTGATTTGCATAAGGTAGGTTCGATCAGCTGTTTTATCTGGTTATGGTTATATGGTTATAAGTCACCATTAATTGACTCTTTAGTGCTGTACCAGAGTTATATATAACAGTTTAGCTTTGTTTTTTAAAGCCAAACTCACAGTTCTATCAGAAAACTACATTTTGAACTTTTTTTATTTTATCGTATTTTTTTTTCAATCAATATGTCAGTGCGTTTTCATGCGGTGGATTGTGATATTACACTGGCCTCAAATGCTAACTTCCAGATGAGTCAGTTGAAAACGTTTATTCGTGTTACGCCTAACCTTCCCTGCAATACTTGGACAAGAACACCATCAATATTAATAATAGAAAAACTATATTACAACGAACAAATATATAAAAATTTCAAAAATATTTAGAATTTTTTCGTATAATGTTCGATATTACAATTTTAAACCATTTAAACCGAGGGAAGCAAAAATAGGTTAACTAGAGTTAAACCAAATTAGATCGGGCCGCTTAAGATCGTTGAACATTTTTGGACATTTGAAGATAATCCTAAGACTGTGTAAAGATGTGAATATTGATAAGGGAAAATATATACCTTCAAATAAAACAACTTCAACTTTTCTTGAACGTTTTTCGCAATTAAGTTACAGTTGTCGAGTGTTGTTCAAAAAAAGGTAATGAAACGCGCTACTGGGGGAATTCAGTAAGTGTGTGTTTTGAATTGAACACTTTACTTTCACATAAATTGTAGGAAGGAAAAATGGACATTTTAAAATGCACACTTATGTTCAAAGTGCAGAATTGCTGCGCAGCAAGATTTTAAATATACTGGCCTACACTACGTAAAGCCCATGTGACATTGGATAACCTGCGTAAAAAATTGCTGCATAAAATCAGTGTTGGGTAACAAAAAGCTGCTTGTTTGGGTTTCATCAAAATACTAACTAAATGAAAATATACATAGCAATTAAGCAAAACCAAAGAGGATAGATATAATAATATACGTTACTCGTTATTTTGTGGCGAGTAACTCGCTGGAAAACAAAAAAATTGAGCCGAATGTGCTCTATGAGGGACATTCTTGAATTGCCTCCCATATTCATGCGGTTGTAGGCACTTTATGCAAACGGGATTTTTGGAAAAGAGAATTAAATACAGTCGGAAAAAATAAACACAAATACCCCATGAAAATTACTCGATGTTTTCTAAGAGGTGGTTTTTTGAGCGAGATATTTATAAATCTCTTCTACACATTTCATGGGGTATTGTTTTATCTTCCGACTGTGTTTAATTAATTACTTAAGCTCGATTATATCTATCGTCTTTGGTGACGGCTTTTATTATGTGTATCTCCTTGGTGTTGCAGACAAAATTGCTACAAATTTAATTGGTCTTTATGAATCTTTATTATGCAAAAAAGAGGTGTGGCAAGGATGATTCTATTTATGGCTCATAAATGAAAATGGTGGCAACTTATGAAGAAAACAATGTTGCCTCTTTTGAGGTCCATGAAATTCTTTTTTTTCACATTTGGTTTCGTTATTTAAGCACCAAATAAATACAAATACAAATTTATCACTTGAAATTACAAAGAAACTTAAAGAATTATCAAAACCTTGACTAGAGAACACCACTGTTTGAAAGTATATATATAAAACATAATTATCAAATAATCATAGGGCAAAACAACTGCACTTGTTCCCAAAAATCTAGATTATTTAATCGGCCAGCACTGTCAGGAAGTAATTTTTTGCCAGACAAAAAGAGATAGACAAATCAATGCCTTGTTGTTGTGTGTTGCAGAAAAGAAGTGCTTTTATTTAATGTGCGTGCCCCTTTATGTATAACTTAATGCAAAGTGAATAAGTTTATTATAAAATCGGTATACAATTTTAAGTAAAAGTGGAATGTGATATAATTAAAAGGGGAATATGCGTTAAAAGTAAAACGAAATTGCTGTGAATATAATACCGCTTCTCATATTTGTTAACGACGAATGCCAGCGAATTGGCCGCATTGAAAAAAGTTGCAAGTGGAATTTCCAAATAAATAGAAGAAAAAGTGTTTTAGGTCTGTATAAAATTAAAAGTGTACATTTTTCACAAACAAATATAATTCAAAACAATATCAGCAAAAGCAATATCTTAGTTTGGTACTGTAGCGTGTGCTTGTGTCTAGAACCAGCAGCAAGCAGCAGGAACGACACCGACTATAAACATCAAACATTACCCAGGGAATAAATAACAGCAATCATGGCGAGTAAGTACAAATACAGTATATATTAATAAAATTTTCAATAAAATGTATATCATTATTAGCTACATATGTATATATGTTCATACATATATCCACTTGAGAAAAACTAGGCTGCATTTATAGTCATCGCTAAATTTTATACCAACTCCTGCAGCTCTTACTTAGGCCATATAGACCTAGAGATAACTTCATGCTTTTAAAAACCAAATAATAGCGTGAAAATATTAGGTATAGTTGACTGGACCAGCTAAAGCCATGTACTCTGTTGCTTGCAATATGTTTATTCTACACGCAAAATAAACAAACGAATTTCAATGGGGAAAAGTGCACTGTTCCTGCTTTTGAACACACAGGGGAGGCATACTTTATCTTTGCTATCAAATACACATACAGCTGCACTACCATTGGTTAAGGTATATTGTTTTGCTACCTTCCTAGTTGAAATATGTTTATATTTGTAAGGAACCAAGTACATATTACATATTCGGAGTATCTTTATGTACCTACATAGCTTGTATCCAGTCAGTATTGCATTTTACCATAGCTATTTATAAAATTAGTTCCACGCAGTTATATGTCACTGTGTTCTTACATATTGTAATATAATAACATCTCATGTACGTATTTATCCTTCCTGGGATCATAGTGATACCAACTTTGGAACACGTACATATTATATACATAAGTAGAATCATAACCAGGTGGCCAAAAGCTATGTTACTAGGCGATAAATGTAAACAAAGCGGAAGCTCTCCAGTTGCGTATGTGGTACTGGTGTGAAAAATCAATATTACAACGCTTTCATCTACTACCTACTCTTGCTAGTCTTATATTCTTTAATTCGCATGCTTTATATCCGTGTTCCCTGAATCTATGTATATTTTTAGTATTTGATATGTTGTTTTAGCTTCCGGAAAACACATAAATGATTGTCATAGTTGCATTGAGATAGTACTTACAGATTCATAAGCTCTTTTTATTTTACAAATGTATCTTCTTTGCGCAAAGTGGAGCGATAAGCGTGAATCGATTTATATTTGTCGAAAGTTTTATGGTAGATTGATGCTGATATTGATATGTTTATCAGATTTTTTAAGCCCGGAAATCATGACGGGCTTTTCTTCTCTCTGAAGACAGTATAATGTGGGTTCTACATTTCAACTGAAACTGAGATAAAACAACGTGTTTTGCATCAGTAATTTCCAACATTTGCCGTTTTCTCAATAATTAAGACTTTTTTGATGGATCGTTCATTAATGCAAAAAACGGAAGTAAATCTTTGATTCTTATACGCGAACTGGAAATACTGCTCTCACTTAGAGCTCAATTTGTTACCAAACCTATTCAAGATCAGTATCTACAGTTTTATGTATGCATTTTTGTGGTATGGTCCTTCTTTAAAAGGTAAGTGGTCGTAAAAGAGCTGAGAACACTTTTAAATAAGCCGTATCTGCCTACATTTGGAGTTTTTGATTAGGAAAACATGTTGTAATTTGACTTAATTTTCTATAAAAAGTGTAGACACTTCTGTCATTTTATAGATACCCACATTTTTAGGATTTGTGAAAAATATTTGTAAATATTGCAAAAGTGTGAATATAATATATATATACTTTTTCACCAATAAATTCGCATTTTCAAAACGACTTAGTCTCTTTAAACATCTAATTTTCGAAAACATATGTAGATACCCACAATCTTTATAAGGAAACTCCTACATCACTAATTTTTCACGGAGTTGCGACTACAATATGCCTTAGTTATTGGTTCCTTTTGTTACAGTGTTTACGGGGTATCATTTTTATATACTTAAATTTTAAATCAAAACAACAATAATAACTGATTATCACACCTTGTCGGAAAATCAACAAACCAAAATGAGTCAACTATAATAACCATGTCTCCAGTTGGTATAAAAATGATGAATGAGGTGGCATGACCTAGAAAGTTCAAAGTGGTTATATCCAATCACTCCTTAGATTATAGGACTAGTACCTTCTTCGGAACGTGTCGGATCAATATCCGTCAAAAGACCATCGACATCGACAACACATCCACGGAAACTTTCGTAAAGTTTCTAACCTCTATAAATCTGCGAAAAAAACAATCTAGCTTCTCTATTCTCAATAATTCAATATTCACGTCGATACCATCACATCCAACACAGGGATGTTATTGTAGCATTTCATTGTTTAACCGTTAATCTTCTATTTCCATTATTGGATGTATCAACTAAGAACGAAGTATTGTACAGTAGCTCTGAAAAATTTTAGCATGATGGAAAATGCAATTGACAAGGCAGATATTTGCTACAACTACTTGACCTGGGCTCTCTCATGCAAATAAAGGGATACCTGCAAAAAACTATGGTTGGATCCCGCAATATATCACACATTCGACTTCCCGACAGACAGTTTATTCCCAACAGGTGTTAGTAGCGGAGCGTAAAGGTTTATAACCGGCATTGAACAGTCAAGAACAACCTAGCATCATAGCACCAGTTGTCGACAAACTGCTAATGGAAAGCCTTCGAAGTTCCGGTGCCGCGTCATAGAGATTGGAATTTTTAATGTGAGGATCCGCCTGTTGTTGTTGTTGCAGCGATAAGGACACTCCCCAAAAGCCTTGGAGTGTTATCGATGTTGATGGTCCTTTGCCTGATGCAGATCCTGAACGTTCCGGTACCAATCTCGGGAACGATTTGTTATGACCACATGACCCTTCTAGGCCCATCCCGCCCTCCCACTCCCTAAATCCATCAGGAGCCTCGGCTGTTAATGAAACAGGATTCGCCACGGATAGGTGAGGTTGGCAATTGGGTTTGGAGAAGCTATATATTGCGGTGGCAACCTGAAAAGGCTGCGCTACACATCCCTTGAATCTATTTGGTATTTTAGTCGCCCCTTACGTCAGGCATACCTACCGCGGGTATATTCTAACCCCCTAACCCGCTGGGTGGGGAGGATCCGCTTCAGTTGTGCGGCTACTCCTGCGATCCTTTTCCCAACTGCCGCCTACCACCGATCATCTCACGATAGTAATCTCCGACACTGTGAGACCTTTACTTAAACTATTTTGACTGAGTGTCAACTCGACCTTTGACAAAACCTAACATATACATTTTTTGTGGAACGCTGCATACATCATCTCCATGACCTGTGCCGGTTGAAACTACTAATTTTCTAGGATTTTTGTTAAAGAATATTGACGACAGTTATCCGAGTAGTCATGCAACTACAACGGTCACTTTTGATCCATTGAAATCAGAGTAAATCCGATGCCGTGAAAATTGTAGTCAACACACGAGGTATAGTTGAGTTTTGGTAGACGTTGGACGAGAATTGACAAAGAAATTTGCTATCTGCCGGTAAATGTCGCGCACCTAGACAAAAACAGAAATCAACCCAAAAAATCACAATGTTCAGCAAAGGCAAACCATTTTTTGACTCTTCCGTATAAGCAAATCAAATTTTTTTTTCCAAGACCTCTTGGATAGTGGAATAATATTAACTAGAGTATTAGGACAGGGAGGTATTGAATTGAGAAACCCGATAGCATTCATAAATTTAAAATTTAAAACTTTTACACAGCTGCATAATGAGCTAGGTGTGTCTTATTTACGTTAGAGAAAAGACCTACATTTGGCCAGCCGATTGCATGCTACGCGTCCCCTATATGGTCGCCAAGCCTAAAAACTATTCACTGGAAGAAGCTACAGGCCTGCCAAAATACTGCTCTCAGAACCGCTACGGGTTGTCTTCTTATGTCCCCAGAACACCACCTACAACATGAAGCGAGAATACTCCCCATCAGGGAGAGAAATGAGATGGTAACCAAACAGTTCCTGTTGAATACCCAGAAACCTGGGCATCCCAACAGACATCTGATTGATGAGCCAACATCGCCCAGAGGCTTAAGGAGTTGTTGTTGTTGTTGTAGCGATAAGGTTGCTCCCCGAAGGCTTTGGGGAGTGTTATCGATGTGATGGTCCTTTGCCGGATACAAATCCGGTACGCTCCGGTACCATAGCACCATTAAGGTGCTAGCCCGACCATCTCGGGAACGATTTATGTGGCCACATTAAACCTTCGGGCCATTCCCTCCCTCCCTTCCATGAGGAGCTTGGGGTCGCCAGAGCCTCGTCTGTTAGTGAAACAGGATTCGCCATGGATAGGTGAGGTTGACAATTGGGTTTGGAGAAGATATATATTGCGCTGGCAACCTGAAAGGTTGCGCTACACAGCCCCTTGAATCTGGTATTTTAGTCGCTTCTTACGACAGGCATACCTACCGCGGGTATATTCTGATCCCCTAACCCGCTGGGGTAGGCTTAAGGAGTCATCTCCGTAAGCATTATGTGGAAATACTGCACCTGAGAACTCAGCCGTATGAAGCCAAAAAAACACAACAGGTCCTTAGCGAACTCCACAAACAGGCGTCGGACCTTTATGCCAGGAATTGCCCGGTGAATCCAGTACTCAAAGAACAGTACCCAAAACTAGGGGAAGAGGAACGCATACTCCCCAGGGGAACGCGAGTCACTCTAGCTCAACTTCGATCTGGAGACTGTAACAGGTTAAACTCTTACCTATCCAGAATCAACCCCGACATACAAAATGTATGCCCAGCTTGCAATGTGTCACATCACACCAACCATCTCTTTAATTGTAATGTGGAATCAACGCACATAGGTAGATTTTCAAGTTTTAGGCGGCCAAAAATATTTTATTGCCTATATCTCCTTAAAACTGTTTAATAAATGAAAAATTATAATAATTTGTGTAATTAATCGGTTATATTAAAAAATAGATATTACACTGTGTAACACTAAAAAATGTTTGCGCACTGAGGCTATTTTTCTTGTTGTACAGCAAGAAGTGTAAAAATTTAGTTCTGTCTTTATCTAGGGTAAATTTTTAATTGATTAATGAAAAATTATAATAATTTGTGTAACTAATCGGTTATTTTAGAATAGATATTACACTGTGTAACACTAAAAAAGATCTGCGCAGTGAGGCAATTTTTCAAGTTGTACAGCAACAAGGGTGTATCAAACCCTCTATCTAACCCTCTATCTGCAAGTATCTGCAGCTAAATTTAATGCAGTTGGCAAGCTAATTGTGCCAAGTACCATGTTCAAAGCTAATTTTCACTTGAACGGACTTGGAAACATAACACCAAAAATCAAAATAAAAAATTTTTTTAACATCCTGAATAAAATAGTTCTTTATCAATTTATAACTTTTAAAAATCACAAACTCCATTAATAATGTTAGTATTTACCTGAAATATTACTCAATTCATTGTCTTAAAACTTAAAATATTCACGTTAAAACATGCGATTTAACATAGGTTAAAATAAACTATAACACGCGTTTCAGAAATAGCTAAATTCCGATTACTTGATAGCTAACGCCAGGTATGCGATGGATGGGAAGGGGTAGAATTATTGTTCCCCTGTCTATTCTTAAGCTGTGGGAGTGCTTTTTTTTGTAATTGTGGCAACTCAGAAATTCAATTATGGCCGCCTAAATGTCTAAAATCTATCCTATGTGCAACGCCTCTAATACCCCTCTCATTATGGTCCACCCCCTATGTGGCGAAGCACTGCTACAACAACAACAACCTACCCCTCTTGTAATGTCAACCAGAAAAGTTCAACATGTAATGTGTATGTTGGGCGCGATTGGCAGTTTAAGACTTCATATAATTCTGTCGCTAGATTCAAAAGAATTAAAAAATCGTCGATTTTATCCTTTATATTTTGGACGGCCTCAAAACAAAACACAAAGATGTGTTTTCGTTGTAGTAATTCTTAAATGAGGCTTCACAAGATTTAGTATGGTTAGAAGGCTCAATGTGGTCATATTATGTCGTTATCGAGATGGTCGGGCTTGTACCGTTATGGTGTTTGTTACCACAGCGTACCGGATCTATATCCGGCAATGACCATCAACATCGACAACACTCCCCAAAACCTTCGCCGAGCGTTTCTATCGCTACAAAAACAACAAGAAATCACTATTTGACTTACAATCTACCTAGATCATTAAAAGATGACCGAATTCTATTTTCCATGCCGTTTGAACACAAATTTAACCTTATTCCACAGAATTAGTTCCAAGACCCTCGGGCTCGTGTGAGAAAGTAAGTTCCCAGGTTTCTATCTTACTTTCACTATCACCTTAGACATAAACAGAACTGCTCATTTTCCATCCGCATGTTACATTGTAGTTTTAACGTTAGAATAATCAAGATATACCAGGACCATTATTATTTTTTATTTCACTGCTGCTCAGCGTTAAAAGAAAAATTTTAATCCGTATCATTTCATTTCTTTGCTTTAATTATAAGCTGCTCTTAGTTTTTGACTCAACCAATCCGAAATTTACTCTGCCAGTGTAAGTTTTCATTGCTTGTCTTCAAAGTTTGCGTATTCTCTTCGTTTTTTTTTGCAAAAAATATTGTTAAATTATTAAAACTGTGACGAAGTCACCCTTTTCCTTGAGCACAATTATATCACAATAGGAATCGTCAGTAACTTGTTGGCCCAGTATAAAAACTAAGTCAGATTGCTCCACTTCCATGTTGGATAGGGAGAGAATTAAAAACTGCTAAAATGCTACGAAAACACAAAAATATTTATTTATAAGTCTGTTATTCGAAATGTTTACTTCTTTTTCTGGCAAAATGTAAATTTCGGAAAACACAACATTTAGACAAAGTATGAGCTTGCCAGACGATGCCCTTTCTGTTAAGCATCTTATACGCGGGTTGTTGTTGTCCATTTTCCGGTCGATTTTTGTGACATTCAAATGAATGCCTAGAGAAGGAACATCATATAGTCAAATGCCTCGCCAGAGCCTCGCCTGCTAAATATGTGTATACATTCATGGAAAGGTATAAAACACAATGAAACCAGAGGAGCTACGATATTTTCTCAATATTTGCTCATATTTATTGACACAATTTTTATATCATTATTTTTTGTACGATTTATTGGCGATGATATTTTTAATATTATTAATTTTTATAAATGCAGATGGCTGAAACAAAAAAGTAGACACGGTCACTTGCTCATCATCCAACTCATGTACTATATAAACAATTTCTTTACCCACCTAAAGCAACATCACAAGGAAAAGTTCTCCTTGCTCTGCAATAAGGACGAAGTCTCGATAGTGATGAATGTTTTTAATCATTTTGTTCGTTTAAAGTTAATGTTTATATCAATTTTCCTTTTTTCCAATTTTAAATTAAAACAATGCAATAAGTCATTGACTTACTGCGTTCTTATTTGAATGTAGCGCTAGAGAAGTAGAGATAATGGTAATAGTCTAGTTGAGGGGTCGACTGCTAATACGCTACCAAATATATCGAGAGAGGTGTCAAACGACGCGTCTTAACATCAGTATTAATAATCCGATGGCGGAAATAAAAATATTAACTCGTTCAAAAGATATTAACGAAAAACCGAAAAAAGACCCGCGGGTACCTCCGAAACCGGGGGTGGTATCCATAGTATTTTTGCGCAGAACACCTTTCTGAGTTGGAGGCCTTCGGCCGCGCTTATAAAAAATAACCCTGGACTACGCCATGCCAAGTCCGGGTGTGTGGTATAACCGTGGCTACCGCCACGGTGATGCACAAATTTTTTTGGGGGTACAACACAACAACAACCACATGTAAATCGCCAACTTCAACTGCAAATATCTCCGGACATAGATCAAATTTTTCTTTTCCGCCATCGGATTATTCTTCTCGAGATTAATACGCATCTTTTGACACCTCTCTCGATATTTTTGGTAGCGTATTAGCAGTCGACCCCTCAACTAGACTATTACCGAGATAATAAATATACTAGAACAAAGTTATACGAGTAGTTTAAGGATTATATCCACTTGTTGTCACTTAAAGAAGATTTTCAATAAAATTAATATTTATTACAAATGTATATATATTAGAAGATGTTGACTGCTGAGTGGAATATCAACCTATCTCGGTTGATGTTTCGAAAATGCGCAACCACAGAAAACGTTTGAATAACGACCTATTTCAAAATTCGGTTGATTCTGTTTCAAAAATGCCCAATCTTAACTCAAATTCAATACATTTTCACATTAACAAAGGAAATATTTTTCTCAAATCATTTAACCTCTACCAATGCAATACCCTATTTTGTTCCGGATTTTATCCGACGGGTAAGCTTAGATTGTAGTGAACCCTATGGCCTTAAGCTGTTTCTCACGGCGATCGTACCTTCTAAGCTTGAATATTCTTGCTTTATTTGAACACCGTATCATGAGTGCCATATTATGAGGCTTGAATGGGTACAAAAAACGTTTGCTCGCCACGCGTTGCGCTCATGGGACTTTTGTGAACCGATTCCGTCATATAATGCTAGGTGAACGCGTCTACAGTTACTTCAATTTGGAAGAACTTCTTTCGTCGTCTTTTGTCCACAACATTGTTAATGGTGCTATTGACGCACCTTATCTCCTTGAGTGCATCCGTTTCCATATTCCTTATAGGCCTCTGCGTAACAGAGATATATTTTATACGGATTGTGCCCGGACCCTCTATGCCTCTAACGCATCTTTGTTTAGAGCAATGATCGACTACAATTCTATCTTAAATTCTTTCAAACTCGATTTTTTTCCTACCTAAGGCTTGTTTACATATAACGAGATTATCTCCATTTTCGTAAATTATTTCCATCGATAATCGTCAATTATGATAAAATTTAGAGATGCGTAGTTTTTTTCATTGTAAAAGTTCCACCTCTAGAGTGTAATCTCTAATTGGAAGCACAAAATAAAATTGAAACGTGAAAACTTCACAGAAAATAATCTTCTTCCTAGGGATGGAACATATTTAAACGCACAGATTATCTATTGGCGACTTTTCTTCTTTTTTGTAATTTCTCACTGCAATAAATAAACAAATGCCGATTGATTCCGATCAGCATATATACTAGCATAATAGACGAACGTGTCCGGGAGCCACTCTTCTTTGGAAGGTTGGAAAGGACGCTTTTCCAATCCCCACTTGCTCCCAACTTAAGATAAATAATTGTAACTTCTTATATTTCCAATTAGCTGTAATATTTACGCTGTCGAAATTTATGAGATCCCGATCAACAAAGATAAATATGTATTTTGAAACAACGTCTTACCAATCCCCCCCTGTTTCAACTCCTGGGTAGCCAATTAGTTTTAGTAATAATGCTGTCGGAATGCATGAAGACAGAACGTGTTTCCAAACCTGCCCAGGTTCCAACTTTTTTGTTGGCCTCATATTCACTCTTATAATATGATGATTATACTAATGCTGATGGCCACCGTGGTGTGATGGTAGCGTGCTCCGCCTACCACACCGTATGCCCTGGGTTCACACCCCGGGCAAAGCAACATCAACATTTTAGAAATAAGGTTTTTCAATTAGAAGAAAATTTTTCTAAGCGGCGTAGCCCCTCGGCAGTGTTTGGCAAGCGCTCCGAGTGTATTTCTGCCATGAAAAGCTCTCAGTGAAAACTCATCTGCCTTGCAGATGCCGTTCGGAGTCGGCATAAAACATGTAGGTCCCTTCGGGCCAATTTGTAGGGAAAATTAAAAGGAGCACGCGACGCAAATTGGAAGAGAAGCTCGCCTTAGATCTCTTTGGAGGTTATCGCGCCTTACATTTATTATTTATTTACTATGCTGTCGGATCGCAAGTGTCTCCAATCAGCACGGAGATGTGGAAGATTCCTTTTTGCGTAAAACAGCTCAAAGGAAGAATAGGTCAATTTTTATGACCACCACAAATATTTTTTTATATCTCTGAAACAGACTTAGTGACATTGCATAGAAAAAAATTAACTTACACTCCTATACAGTGCGGTCTGCTGTTTACTGCGTCCATCCAGAAATAAGTAGATCCTACAGGCTCCCAAATATCTGCAGTGTCTTTCAAGCAGAAATTATTGCCGTGAAAGTCTGGAGGAAGCGTGCTTAAGCTGCAGTCGCGTCAATATATATATTGATAGGCTGCGATGAAGGCAGTAATTTCACCCTGTACTTTCATCAGAAGTGTTCTGAAATGCAAAGGCGGGACCATACATCTTTACTGGGTTCACGGTCATAAAGGGATAGAAGGTAACGAAAGGCCGATGGTTGGCAAAGGAGGGTGCAACACTCGCTGAAACGATAATAGATGACCCAATCTGTTTGGGAGAAATTAAAAGAAAACAGGAGCTGCATATGATACATCAAGGCGTGGACAAAAGCGCCGGGCTGAAAAGCCTACTATATTAGACTCACAAAGTGGCTCATATCTCTGAAGAGAGAAAACTTAAGGCTCACGATGGGCATACTAAGTAGACACTGTATTCTGGCATCACATGCTTATTAGTTAGGTCTCGTCAGCAACAGCAGGTGTAGGAAGTGCAACCTGCAGGAAGAAGCGGTTGAGCACGTTCTGTGTTCGTGTCGAGGCAGCAATTAAGCTAGGTCGTAGAAAACTTCTAGCATTTGACAAGAGGACGAAGTTATTCTATAACATAAGCTCTGGTATCTGATTGGGGTGGTCGTCAAACAAATTCTGGTAACACTATGGACATATTTAGTCTATATGAGGTGTTTATGCACAGGCCAGTTTAACCTAACCTACAGTGCGCCTCTCCATATAAGCTATGTTAATGCCTCCCGATTTCGCTGAGATTTCATATTTCACCTTTTTTACATAGGTAGTGGGACATATGGAAATTTCACAATTGCATTAATGTTATATGCAAGATGAGTACTATCTATCCCCAATTTATTTCGCCATTTTTGGCGAAAATTGTGGAAAATGGATTTTGTCAACATATACATATGTACATACATTGGAATGGTTATATGTATATGAAATATATTATATATTACGAAAATTTTATAAAAAGTAAAACAACGAAAATGTTGTATCACCTCAAATGTTTAAAACATGAAAATCTGATTTATGAAAAGTGGCTGAAGTCCCATAAATCTTTGGTATTAGTCCTGGACATATTTCGAACTAATCGCATTTTTCAGGCTGGTAATTTTTCCACTTCAAGAGCCTAGTTAGGTATGTATATTAGACTGGGTCGATTTATTAACCGATATCGCGCTATCGATTTGTCGATGGGATTTGGGATCAGAAAAAAAAATTTCCACTACGCATATCCAAGAAAATTATTTTTGAGCTTGCGAAATTTCATTTTTTTTTACTTTTTTTCGACTTTGATTTTTAGGTTTTTTCATGACCTACTAAAAAATTTTCATTTGATTGTAAAATTTTCATGTATACCGTGTCCGACCCAAAAATGTCCGCTAAAAACGTTGGGTCGGGCAGAGTATTCATATGAAAATATTTTTAGTAGGTCATGAAAAAAACCTTAAAAATCAAAGTCGAAAAAAGTCAAAAAAAATGAAATTTCACAGGCTCGAAAATTATTTTTTTGGGTATGCGTAGTGAAACTTTTTTTCTGAGCCCAATTCCTATCGAAAAATCGATGGCGCGATATCGGTTAACTTTCGTCCATACAAATCGACCCACCCTAATGTATATACGTATTGCGCATACGTATGTGTGCATACGTATGTGTATGTAAGGTATGATTCATGGTGGAATCACCAGGTGAAGTAAATAAAAAAAAGACAGAAGATGTACGCTATCTGAAATGGTAGGGATGTATTTTCAAAGGTCAGAAGAGGGTAAAATTTATACACGCTTCGAAAAAACAGGAGTAGAAAAATAGATACCTTACTACGAAAGCCATTACAGAAACTGTTTTTTCAGCATATGAATGCCACCTAACGCCAAAGCAAAAGGGTATACACAGGACCAGTGCGCGATATATTACTTTTGGCATCGAATAAAAATAAAAAGCTAAAACTGTGATGAGCAGTAAATCTCAATAATGCGTCTAAAGTAAACTGACCTCAAATTCAACTGCAGTTGAAACTTTCATTGAAAACCCGGACATAAAAGGGAGAGGTGTTATCCATTATTTAGTTGAACTGTAGAACTTTGCGCACTTGAATGGGCTTCGGGTTTGATGAAAAGTTTTACAGACTTTGGGCCCCCCCCCCAGTGACCGTAGTATTTTTAATTGTTTCCATCTCATGATTTGTAGTTGAGTGTCGGAAGTAAAACATATGCCCTTCTAATATATTACAATCTTGATCATAAAGATCTCCTAAAAAACTCCTGATAGTTGAATTCATGATGTATTACTAATGTTACCAAGTTATTTTTTACTAAAATATGTCAGGGGATGTACTACCCCGCGGGAGTCGGCCTAGAACCAGAAGATGCTGATCCGATAGAGCCGGATTCATATATTCTAAATTACAATCCCTAACTGTAACATTCCTATTATCTTAGTGGTCTGATTTTTAGGGCAAATAAACAAAAGTGAGCTACAAATTTTTTGTAACTATATTTAGAATTCCATTGTTTTAATTAAATGTTTACATAAATAAGGTGTAATACGACAGTTTTGGTGTTCTTGTTGTAGGAATGACAAAAACATTCCTCGCATGTCTTCATTAGCGCTGCACAGGCGAAATCCTTAGTTGGATATGACGTGAATACAAATAGTTTGTTTTAACAAAAACCTGTTTAAATTTTTTTTTGTAACAAATTAAACATACATACTCGTACATATATGGACGTAATAGTTTATCACGGCCTTACTTATGGAAGCCAACACCAAAGATGCCCAAGTGTGAATCTCTGTCTATCTAGTAAAGGTCCATCGATATTATCCTACGGTTAATGTGAAAAAAGTACTAAAACTACCATATTTTACCCCTGAAAAATGCAAAAAAACAACACTTTTTCGGGACAACATTGGTGAAAATTTTTCAGATAGCCGAATGACAGAACAAAGAAGAATTTAGAGCGAGACAATTGACGGCTTACTTCACCTGATTATTCCACCATGGGTATGATTTACATATCGTTGGCTTAATGTGAAAATGTGCAAGTCACTTTTTTTTGAAAAATTGTATTTTAATGCAGTTTTAAAACTGAATTCAAAATACATCGATCACAACAAAAAATTTAATTTTTGATTTTTACGTGCTGTGGGCAATGATGTGTAAATGTGTTAGTCGTTAGCTGTTAAAAAAAAATGTGCTAAGTCAACCTGTCAATAATATCAATCTGAATTACTAGTCATTTCTTTGTGCGCGCATTTTATTTATTTATTTAATTCATTCAGTCTAAAAGTACATGCTATGTTGCTGTTGTATTAACGATAAAGACACTCCCCGAAGGCTTTGAGTGTTACCGAGGTTGATGGCCCTTTGCCGGATATAGATCCGGTACGTTCCGGTAACAAAGCACTAGGCTCACATCCCGACACCTCTTCCCACCCCCTAGTTCCATGAGGAACTTGGGGTCGCCAGAGCCTCGGCTGTCAATGAAACAGTATTCGCCACGGTTAGGTGAGTTGACAATTGGGTTGAAGAAGCTACATATTGTGCTGGCAACCCCCTGAGAGGGTTGCAAACACAACCCCTTGAAATTGGATTTACCCAATTGAGACATGCCTTTGGTGTATGATAAATGCTTTGCGCTGACTACAATCTACTTCAATTCTTACATGTCGATAACTACATGCTTTCTTACAAACTAGTTAAAAATAGAAAACAATTCACGCTTAAACGTATATAAGTTGTTATTAAAATTAATAACACTACTGAATCGATTTGCTAGCTGTGTAGTCCTAGTTATAGGTTCATTCATAGCATAATTCGTTTTATGAGTTATTTCGATAAATAATCTATTATGCCGAAGATCACGCAGTGGAATATATGGAATGAACAAATTAGATAAATCAGAGCAATTCGTGCTATACGATTAAGAAATTTAGCATTTAGTTTGTAGATAAAGTATGTGGCAGTTGTCTTTATGGAATAAGACACAACACAGCATTTGTTTGAATTTAAAAATAAGTTATTGTCTGCGCATCATCCGGCAAAAGAGTCCAGATCAGAACCATTAGAAATAAAATAAATAAATAAAGTAAGGCGCGATAACCGCCGAAGAGATTTTAGGCCGAGCTTCTCTTCCAATTTACGTCGTGGTCCTTTTTTTATTTTTTCTACAAATTGGTGGGACGGGACCTACTTGATTTATGCTGACTCCGAACGGAATCTGCGAGGCAGATGAGTTTTCACTGAGAGCTTTTCATGGCAGAAATACACTCGGAGTGTTTGCCAAACACTGCCGAGGGGCGACCCCGCTTAGAAAAATTTTCTTCTAATTGAAAAACCTTATTTCTAAAATTTTGATGTTGCTTTTCCCGGGGTGTGAACCCAGGGCATTCGGTGTGGTAGGCCGAGCAGAATACCATCACACCCGGTGGCCACCAATAGTTAGAAATAGTTTGACAAATAAATAGTATTTTTTGTGAAATATATAGTTTTAGTGTTATATTTCAGTCATTAAAGGGGAGGAGTGATGGGGAAACATATTGAGTAAAAAGTGCTAAGTCAGGAGAAAAAATTTGTTTTGAGTGAGGAAATTACGCCAAGTCATAAAATAGCTGCTAGGTTAGCATATATGATTTTTATTTATCTTTTTCAAAGCTTCTACACTCAAAAGTATTGCAACTAAGGTATCACCATTCACAGTTTTGGAAAAAAAGTTATTTCAAAAATTATTCAGTTTTTCCGTCGCCTGTAAAATTCGTATAAAGTGACTTATAACATTTTCACATTAAGCTAACGATATATGTCTGCCAATAAAAACGCAGGAAGAGGTATTTGATTTTTGATGAAACCAAATGCAACAAAATGTAAAATGAAAAAATTGCAACAAGGATAAGACTGGCAACAACAAATCACACCAAACGAATACAGCTGCGGCAAGTTAAATAGATATATAAGCACCACGCACGTTGTAATGCAAACAGATTCAACTCAAAATTTATTTTTTTTTAGATTTTTTAACACACCAAGATAATCAACTGATGAGATTGTGCTGACATTTACAGAATACTCAAAGCGACCAAAATAGTGTGCATACTTAGATATCCTTGAATCTCGATTTTATAATAGCACTCTAATCTATACTTTGTTCTTGTTTTCCCAAAATATTTAAGTTTTGCATTATATCTGTTTACAATATAACGAACGACCCATTCAAATACATATATATATATACATGTACACATTCCAAAGTGTATCCATGCCACTTGAAGCAGACTGAAAAAAAAATTTGAATGAAATCTCGACTCCCTACTGCATCAACAACTTATGTTTTAAATCAACAACACATACTTGCACATTATTTTACTTGTCGCCTTAAGTATCAATGAAGGCAACGACAAAAGCAACAATAACAACAAGAATCCAACACAAGAGTCAAAAGCCCTTAAAAGTGGCATATAAACATAAATACATATGTATCTACATATAAACCAGGGGTGGGATAGCCCTAGGCTGATAAGAGTCACATGAAGTATCTAAATGCAAAGGCACGCATTTGGCCAACGCTGTTATTATAACATTTATATATACATGGAGCATTCCACGGTTGGTA
The DNA here is from genome assembly GCA_029619165.1 of Eurosta solidaginis. NCBI lineage: Eukaryota > Metazoa > Arthropoda > Insecta > Diptera > Tephritidae > Eurosta > Eurosta solidaginis. Next base: position 23,585 of record JARSSU010007944.1, read on the forward strand.
CAAGACAATTGCGTTTGTACGGAACAGCAAAATATCGCCGTTTATTGGTTACATTGATTAATAGTATTTGAAACAAACTAAAAACTACATTTGGTAGTCCTTGTTTCAAGGCAGAGCTGTAAAAATATGTAATCAATTGAGTGTGCATTCCGTCTGAACTCTTTTAAAAACTGGGATTTTTTGGCTGCTATCATACACTTCCATTCCTGTAGCCCGTTTCTGTATCCTTGCGATTAGTGATGGAACGATATTTCACTATCGGTGATTGCATCGGCGCGAATGAAAAATATCTATAGTGATAGATATCCAAATATGCAAATATATAAGTGATTGGCGATATTTCTTCACGAAGCGATATTTCTTCACTCGGTTTTGTTTACTTTTAGCTAGTTTGCTCTTTCAGGCGACGTTGTTTTGAATTGATATTTTTATAAACGACGTTTTGATCTGGTTGGCTGCGAAAATTTGCTTGTATTAATTTATTAAAAATTCGTTTTTAATATCGAGTGAAAGATGAGAGCAAATTATAGTAAAAAAAGAAGCGAAATGTGGCAATTTTATGAGCCCATAAATGAAACGCATGCAAATCCCGTTGATAATTGTAAAAGTCCCCGTTCATATAAATATTTCATGAAGTGTATAAAAGAGATTAAATGACTGAATTTTTTTGTTTTTAATTACAAATGACGCCAAATAGACCTGGGTCTTTAGACTTGGTTGCCTGTGTAATTCCTAAGTTAGTAGTTCTAGGCAGTATCCGTTAGCAATTTTATAAAATTTGTGTTCGTCTTATTGTAAACAGATGTAACTCAAAATGTAAGTTTTTTGGTAGAGTGCAATTCAAGTTTTGTCATATTATATGATTGAATTCTCCGGCTAATTTCTAGGGTAATAGTTTGAATAGTTTGCTATATTTTTGCTATGCATTTTTCATTTAAAATTAACTCACTTTACTATAAGGACATTATGCAGCCAAATACAACTTTCAGAATAAATTCATACGGAGTATTTCTGAATACATCGGTGTAGTATAAAAATAATAGTAATAAATCATGTTTTTATGGTGTTACATATACAGATTTATTTCGGGTTGATTCATCTTACATTTAAAAATCAAAGCATTTTCAGTTAGCAAAATTTATAAAACAAAGATGCATAAACATCTTTTTCCGCTATTTTCATTGATACGAGACTGAACACAATGTCGTCAGCCAGTTAATAATATTGTATCATAATATCTCAGAAAATTAGAATTCCACATTACATCAGTTTACAATAAAAGGTACATATTTTTTTCTTTTTATTCCAATTTCGTTCATATATTCTGTATACTAAACTAAATTAATGTATAACATTCTATCTACTCCGGTAAACAAACTTAAACATTCCTTTTTTATATCCAAGTATACAAATTGCACATTGGCTTATTAAAAATAAACTGAAGCGATCGCTATAGCTATGAAAAATAGCGGCGAATCAAAAATATCCATCACTATTCTCACTGATACTTCAAAATCGCTGTATCGGCCATCACTACTTGCGATATGAATTACATATATCGCAACATGCAACCCTGATTCATGGTTATCGCAAGGTAGTGTTTCTGTATGAGTGGTATGTATTTGCGATATTTCTTGCGATATTCATATCACTAGTTCCGAAGGTCGTGATAGTATAAATACGTTAAAGAGAAAATGAGTGAAGTTCGTTTGTTTGTAACTGATTTGGATTTTTCGTTTTCTAATAAATTTTTATTTTATACAAAAAAACCAGAAGTAGAAAATTTTCAAAAAAGCAGAAGGTGAAACTGGTGGAAATTATGAAGGCCGATGAAAAAGTGGCAATGGGGACTTTTAGCGGTCTCAATAGTGCTGAAAATGTACTGAGTCTTCGAATGTTAGAATAAACACTTAAAGTAGCACGATCACAAAATAACAATTTGTGTTTAGGTCACTAGCCTAAATATTTTTAAAATAACTTTCGGGTCACCCTAATGCGCCCCTTACTTTGACTATTACCGGTAACTGTCCATGCACCGCCGAGAACTAATTGACTAGGGAAAACTCGACGAAAGTTAGTAATCGGCGGGTGCCATGGACTTTTTCTTTTCACTTCACTTCTTTCTGAACGTCCGCAAGTGAGCTCCAGCAACCAAACCGAAGGTAAGCATTCCTTTTTTTCCAAATGTACATTCGATAAAATTAAGATAAAGTGTGATTTATTAAATACTTTCAATTTTAAATTCTCCACTTAATTGAATTGAATTCTTGAATAAAGAAAGTTTTGTTATTAATTAGATTAGTGAAAGTGTTGTTTTTTCCCTAAGACACTAACTAGTTCCTTTTTTCTTTTTCTTTTGGTGTTACGTGCGAGCGAATCCCCATCGTCCCGAACCACACGTAATCAATTTGTATAACTTAATTTTTGTTATTATACCTTTTTCGCTATTGATGACAGATCCTATGTTCCATTTCGAATGTTCCATCGATATGATAAACCTCCAAACTCACCACTATTATGTCTGAAGGTGAATTAAGTGTGTTACAGAACACTTCATATCGAAAGCGATACGAGCCTTGCGATAGCAAATCATTCGTTATTATAACGAAAGGTTACAGAAACGGGCTACTGAATGGCTTAAAATACTTTAATTCGAAGCCAAATTTAGTGTGTTATTCAATGGTAAAATAGTAGTAAAAAAATAGTTTGTTTTATTCTTTTCCATACCAATTTTTTTTTCTTAAGCTGATAGTAATTTTAAATTTTTCTTCCTTGGTGCGTTGATGTGTGATATACATATGTAAAATATATTGGCATTGAATATTGATAATGAGAGCAACTCGACAAAAAAATTTACGATTTTTGATGGAATGCTCGACATACATATGTATGTGTATCGTTATTGCCATTCATAACAAATCTTACATAATACTCACATACATACCTACACATATTTCATGAATAACTTCAAGCTGACGCGCTGCAACCCTCCAATACGCAGTCAAATTTCTGTCGTCACATTCAATGTGAAGCTTACGTTTTAGCTTTTAAGACTTTAACTGCACGCACATCCCAACGTTTTTCACATTCCTGCAATTCATGCCTATTGAAATTCTTATATATTCTCATATGTATATGTATGAGAAAGGGAGTAAGTAACACCGAGCAACAACCGTGAGGATAATCGCCAATGGCATTGTTGATTTAGTTGGTAGTGAGGAGTATTTTTCCGTTTTATTACTTTCTTGCCATTTTCATGGTGGTGATATGTTGCCCATTTACACTACTTCAATCTGTGAAAGCTTGAAACACACGCTCACACCAATCAATGAACTACAATGCCCACCACTTTCTCTCATTGCATGCCGACTTTAGTAACAATGGCAGCTGGTCTCAAAATACGCAAATAATTTCACTAGTCGATTTTGGTTCAATTTTAAAACGGCTAGCTTCTTGCCTTCTCCTTGTTTCCACCTCATAATTGGTCCTTTGGGATGTGAGTTGTGCTGAGGAGCTGCTCTAGATTAGATTTAAAAATCGAGATCAACTATTAAGCAGCTACAGTTAATTAGAATATTTTGGAGGGCAACCATTTCACCCTTTTTGAATGAGGACCTTAAAAAGTCAAAACTCTCTTACACTCTGAAATAGCACCAGGGAGAGGTAGGAGGGGATTGTACTCTAGAAACTTTTCTTCAAATATGTATGTGTATGCGCTATGTTGGACTTTAGTCGGAATACAAAAATAACATTTTAATCTATCACGATATGGAGCCAATTGCGCTCCACCCTAACCCTAACCTCGTCGCTTACACTGTCGGATCAAATGAGTGTTTTATGTATTATATATCATACAGCTGCTTCCTTCTTCGCTTAGGAGGCGGGTTTCGTTATGCTTTTTTTACACTGAGAGTTTGTGTAAGTTTCGTCTTCTCTGACCTAAAAACATAAAAGGAGTAAATGAGGACTAATGATATACTTGCTGTCATCAACGATAGAGTCGATATTCTTGCTCCTTGGTAACTTCGTTACTATAATGTTGTTTCCACCAAGTAACGTTGTTCTTACTCTATTAATCTCTGATTATCCTGTGCTGATGTATGGAATCAGGGCCTATGAGACAACCTTTGGCACCAGATGATGCCCAGTCCCTTGCCGGTTATGAAACGGGAACACGTCGGTACTAGCACTTTTTGCTACTAGCACGACTGCCGTATTTGATCTCGCAAGCCTTCGGATCTGTGAATTTTAGTCGCCTCTTACGGCAGGAAAGCCTACCACGGAAATATTATATTTCATATAACCCGCTGGAGGTGGTAGCAAAGGACAATGCTCATTGGAAACATTCCCCTAAACCCAAACCTTTGGACAGAAAAGTGGGACAACATAAAAAAATTGATGTTTCTATTTTTTCGAATTTATAAAACATGCCACTAATGTAATTTTTTACAGGACTACTCGCTAGCTTCCCATGAAGTTGGCATGACACTCGATATTTTATAAAATATCGTAGCGGCACATTTTTTTGTTTCATGGCTAAATTACGGAAAATTACCCAACAGTTAAGTTTTTTTACGTAAAAGTTGTCTTGCCAACTGCAGAGAGGTGTCAATCGGCTACTTCCTGACAATTCTAGTTTTAACACTCAGATATAAAATAGCCCTGCAATTTTGCTTTGTCAAATACATTATCTATATTCTTAACTTTTGTAGTTATTATAATCTTAATTTAATTTATTTGTTATTATTTCCTTACCGAATCCCCTGGGTTCACACCCCGGGCAAGCAACATCAAAATTTTAGAAATAAGTTTTTTCAATTAGAATAAAATTTTTCTAAGCGGGGCCGCCCCTCGGCAGTGTTTTGGCAAGCGCTCCGGGTGCATTTCTGCCATGAAAAGCTCTCAGTGAAAACTCATCTGCCTTGCAGATGCCGTTCGGAGTCGGCATAAAACATGTATGTCCCGTCCGGCCAATTTGTAGGGAAAATCAAGAGGAGCACGACGCAAATTGGAAGAGAAGCTCGGCCTTAGATCTCTTCGGAGGTTAACGAGCCTTACATTTATTATTATTTTTTTTATACGTTTACGTTTGCGCGTTAAAAAAACGCCTATCTTCGCTTAGATAATGCTTAGGAGACCCATCTAGCGGCAATGGTTAAACAACTAGCTACAGCACAGGGTGTACCGAAAAGCGGAGACACAACTCTCTGTTGTATGTCTGTGTATAACATATAGCTGAATCAGTTCCATTGTGGATACGCATAGAATACATAGAATTAGTGTAGAGGGTGAAACATAGAAACATATTTCAGTTACATCTCAGTATAATGCGTATTGAAATTTAGTAGTACTAATTTTATGCGCAGCAATTTCAGAGGTGTATTTAAAGTTTGTCGCTAAGCAGTCCATATACAGTTTTAAGCGTAAACGTATATAGATGTAAACAAAACCACAGCTAATAATGGTTGATAAATAGCTTGAACCAAGACGAATCCAATACTCGATTTTGCTATCCCATCAGTTGATTGCTTCTTCTTGTTATTTTCAATGCGGCACCTTGTGTCGATTCGCCTTGGTTTGAACTAGAAAAAAGAATTTTTCTTTGAACTAATTTAAAATTCCGCAGTTGTCATCTTTGTCGTTATCTCTATTTCGTAAATTTCAGACTCGACCATTCTTATTGCTCTGAGTATCAGACAGAGACCTTTGCGGTTTTTGTAGGTTTTTGAACTGAGCTAGATCTAGATACTATTGAGTAGTTTCTCTGCCACTACAGCTCTAGTTTAAACAAAAGATTTCGGTAACTAGTTACTGAATATCCCATTGGGTATGCATGTACTTTGTAGTATATTAATACACTTATGTATTCTGCAACGATTTTCAGCCAGTTCACTAGCTATGCTCAGTTATCCTTTCATCGCCAGCATCGAGTTGCCTTTTTTGTATGTGTTTACGGTGATAAGATAACAAAAAGCAAACTAAAAAGAAACTATGCGAACACTGAAAGGACCAAGTTTATACATACTCAAGTGCCTTCATCCTTACATCCTGTGTGTGCCAGCAAGCATATCTTAAAAAAAAGTACCGATTTTTGTTTATCTGACTGTGTTTGTGGTTTTATTCATTTTACGCAGATTACTTAGATTAACTCAAATTCACTTTTGAAATTTATGTAGCCACGCCGTAATGTAATTGCGCCACATTTGCTGCTGTTCGCTTTTGTTGCCATTTTAATTTTGGGTTGGTTGTAGAAGGTGAGATTCCGTTTGTTCTTTAGCTGACTTCCACATTCTCTTCAATAGCTTAACTGAAAGTCTTAAGTACCGAGAGCTGTTGTGCAAATACAGCTATTGACAAAACTATAGAGTGGATATTCTGCCATATGCTTACGAAATAGTGTGGTACCTATTTTTATTATACCGGCTCCGTGCGGAATCTTTGGAAGATCCTAAACCTACCCTCCTCCATGGAGCAGGCCTATGTCAGTTTCAGTACATACATAGTAGTCAGTCTGAAAGCCGAAACTCTACGACTACTTAAGCGACAAGTATACTTGTTTCTCGATGTATTTACAATCGAAGTTTAGAAGCCTGAAACCATTATAAGGCATAGAGAACTTGGGAAAACCCATCGATGTCCTCTTTCCATCGATGTCATTTTTCCAGTACGGTAAAGCCAGAAGCTGTATTTTTCTGTTTCGTCTTATGTTTTGTAGGTCTCCCTCTTACCTGTTTGACAAACTTGTTTTCGCGAGGTCTGAGCGTACCAGTGATTTATTGTCCCTACCTTTAATTTCATAGCATCTGCGAGGTTGTTCTTTGTCAACACTATAAGAACCTGGAATTCCATACCTGCCTCCGTTAGGGTAAGCTAAACAAAAGTAATTTCAAGCAAATCTTTTTTCTTATTTTGCAAATTCGGACTTAAATTCTGACCGACCATCTATAGGTGATTAATGGTGCCTTATAAGTATTATTACTATTGTATTACTAATATTATTATTATTATTGTTATTATTTTTTAATATTAGTGTTAATATTATTTATACATATTTATTAATATAGTTACACCTCTATCTATTGTTTACTTGATGTAGTTCATTATAATTTTGCTTTTTGTTGTACTTGTTGTACATCTTTTATGTTAAGTCTCATCGTACTAATTTTTTATTTAAATAAATGAATGAATGAATGTCCTAACCACTCTATTAGTCACACCTCAGTCTGTGTGGTTACTAAACCGAGAAGTATCGGCTGTGCCGAGACTCCATATGTTTCATGAATGGATTTGAGCAATAATCTTATCTTATTCGAATAATAGGCTATATAAGATGTGTTATATATATAGCATAGATGTACATAAGCGACATTTTCGATAAATATCTAACAAAAATAAATCGGTAATCCTCTTACAAAGTTTTCACGTTTCCTGTTGTCTTTATGAGATAGCTATGATCATGTACTAGAGATATACGCCGCCGCCGCCGCCGCCGCCGCCGATGAAGTGATCGGCGTAAACCTCTCGATTGTATAGGATATATACTATATATACGACCGATCTATACAACTTTTCAGACCACAATACTGGCCATATAAGAAAGCATTTGATGAAATTTCAAGCATCTTTCTGATAAATTGAGGAATATATGAAAACAAAAACATATTTTCTGAAAAATCGGTTGTATGGGGGATATATGCTATAGTGGTCCGATCCGGCCGGCCCCGCCAAATGTTTAATTGGGAGACCAAAATATACCCGCTGACCAATTTCCATCAAGATATGTCTAAAATTGAGGGACTAGTTTGCGGTCAAACTGATAGACGGACATGCCCAAATCAACGCAGATCGTCATCCTGAACTTTTCGGTATTCTTATTGGTGGGTTTATCTCTTCTCCTTTAATTAATTCATTTCATGAGGGGATAATAACGGGATAAAGATCTGGTTATGTTGAGGAAGCAGTCGAGGGAATTTTTAAAGCTGTCCTGCACGGTAAAAAGGTTGAGCCTAAACTTTAAGCCATTCATCAGTTTAAGAAATTTTTCAAACATAATGAATGGAGTGAGACATCGAAATGCGCCGGACTTCACAAAGCCCAATCAGTTGTATATTGGGCTGCAGTATCATATGAACTGGACAACAACGGTATCGGTACATTGGTGTATCTAATCCATTTCCACTTGTAAATGAGAAAGCGTCACTTGGAATAAGAGTAGTCCATTGTAAATGAGAAACCGTTATATGAAAATGAGAATAGATTAAATTAGATTGGTCAATTGTAACTTAGAACATGTCCAATGTAAATGAGAAAACGTCATATGAAAATGATAATAGTAAATTGTAAATGCGAAAGCGTTACTTCGGTATGAGAAGAGTCATTTTTAAATGGGAGAGCGTCAAATGAAAATATGAAAGCTTGATTTATATTTGAGAATAGTCGGTTGGAAAAGGGGAAAACGGTTATTCTCATTTCCAAAACACGCTTTCGCATTTACATTTATTCTCATTTCCATGCGACCTTTCGCATTAACAATTGATTATTCTCATTTCCATATGACGCTTTCGCATTTACAATTACTCATTCTCATTTAGAACTTACTAACTTAACCTATGCAAGTGGCTGACTATATTTTTTTGTCATAACTGTCTTCTTAACAATTACAACCTTCCCTTGTGTATCTTTGGCTGGTGCCGACATTTATCGTTGCTGCGCCGTTGACGCTTAAAATTTGTTTGACTATAAATTGCTGCAAGTTGCTTTTTATTGTTAATGAGATTTTTTCATTTTCCTACAATCTCACCCTATTTTCTATCGAACCCTCGAACTTGAGCTACTGTGCTGTGTAATTGTGCGCGGCGTTGCGCCATTGCACTAGTGCTCATATATTTATATATATATGCACTTAAATTTTATACGAACTGCCAAGTGCATAATATTATCTACACTTACTGCATTATACTCAGTTGCAACTTAAATGTGTCTCTACTTTTTATACTCAGCGTGTTTTGCACGCATAGCATATTAACCTTGGTAACATCACGTTTGGTTGTACAGGTATAAAGGAATCGAGATAGATATATACTCCCATAGTTAAATCAAAATCATCAGTATCGTCATGTCCGTCAGTTAACACGATAACTTGAGCAAATATTCAGATATCCTCACCAAATTCGGTATACGGACTTATCTGACCCAGAATACATTGGTATTGAAAGTGAGTGAAATCCGATGATAACCACGCCCACTTTTTATATATATAACGTTTTTTGGATTACACAAAAACCTGATTATTTAGTAATAATACATCTAGAGTGTTGAAATTTGACGTGTGGACTGATATTGAGACTCTTGATAATAATTTGAACAAAATTTTGAAAATGGGCGTGGCGCCGCCCACATGTGATAAAATCCACTTTACAAATATTAATATTAATCAAAAACCGTTTGAACCTATCATAACAAAATTCAGCAGAGAGCTTGCCTTTACTATAGGGAGTGCTTCAAAGAAATATTAACTAACTCGGCTAAGGACGACGCCCACTTTTATATAAAAGATTTTTAAAGAGGACGTCGACGCATAAAATAGCTATAGTTTTGCAAAAGGCAAAGACATTTCTTTTCCGAAGTGGAATTATAACAAGAAATAGGTAAAAATTCAATTTTTGAAATGACGCACGGATTTGTTTTTGGCCGAGTTGTTGATAGGCGGAGGTTTGTTAAGCGTCGAGATCTAAAACTGCTCAGTTACAGAATAAAAATCATCAGCTGAGTACTATACATAACAGTTAGAAATTATACATATACATACTACATTGTTAAATAAGTGACAATTTTTAGTTTATTTGATTTTTTTTGTGTAAGAGTAATGGTAAAAGTGAATCCGTTATATCAAATGATTAGAATGAGTGTTAAAATCATGACACAAATACCGAAAAGGTTCATTTAATTCGAAATTAGTTCTGTACTGCAAAAGAAGAGGTTTGTAATGTCTTGACACCCGTAAGCAATTTTCTATGTTTCGGCAGCCATAACTCGTACAAAAATTACCTGATCGTGATCAGACTGTGTACACATACTTTCCTTATAACAAGAAATATATCTAGAAAAAATGGACGAGATCGGGAGTTTGAAAATGTAAATTTTTCTTTCATACAAACTCTATGAAGAAAAGTGTGCATTATATAACCTCACAGTTACTGAATCTCCCCCCAGATGGCCTCCAATAACTCCACAACGGGTTTTACGAATCGCAGAACTCCTTCAAAATTTCAACAGAAAAAATACTCGAATTGCCGAATCTGTCCTAATCGAATGCAAGCAATTATTCGATTAGTGATAAACGATTATTTTACTAAATTACTTGCTAATGGAATAATTGAGTATTCGAATAGTCGATAATCAAGATCTCTACTAAGTAAATAATGATTCTTATTGCATTACCTATATTTTGATTCTAAATTTCTGTTTAAGACCACGATTACACATGCACTAATCTATATAATAGATAATCTACGCGTATCTATATGTTACATCCCTAAGAACTAGATTATCTGTAAAATTTTTACGTTTCTCTTTTATTTCGTGCTTCCAATTAGAGATAACACTCTAGATGTGGCGTTTTCTTCAATGAAAAAAACCGACATCTCTAAAATGTGTTTTATAGTTTTCGGCGGCCACCGTGTGTGTGATGGTAGTGTGCTCCGCCTATCACACCGTATGCCCTGGGTTCAGCACCCGGGCAAAGCAACATCAAACATTTTAGAATAAAGTTTTTCAATTAGAAGAAAATTTTTCTAAGCGGGGTTACCCTCGGCAGTGTTTGGCAAGCGCCTCCGGGTGTATTTCTGCCATGAAAATCTCTCAGTGAAAACTCATCTGCCTTGCAGATGCCGTTCGGAGTCGGCATAAAACATGTAGGTCCCGTCCGGCCAATTTGTAGAGAAAATCAGAGGAGCACGACGCAAATTGGAAGAGAAGCTCGGCCTTAGATCTCTTCGGAGGTTATGCGCCTTACATTTTTTTTTAATTTTCGATTATCGAAGGAAAAAATTTGTATGAAAATCTAGTTATTTATTAACGATTAGGAGTTAAGGACGAAAATTAAGATAACCTCGTTTATGTACATATGTATGTATATGTAGACTGGCAGGACCGGATTAACAAGTAGCAGAATAGGGAGTTGCCTGGGCCCCCCGATTTAGAGAGTGTAAGAAAAATATAATCAGAACTGAAAATAATTTTTACTCCAGTAAATAAAACTCAATTGACCGCATTCAAAAGGCGACGACCGACGAACTAGACAAGGTTCCTAAAAAGGACATTTCCGACTCATTTGACAAATTGTATTAGCGTGCAAAGAAGTGTATCGAAGTGAAAGGAGGGTGTATTGAATAATAAAAAAGAATTATCTCAAAATGTACGCTGGTTGTTTTATTTTGGAAAATTTCGGTTATTTTTACAACAGTTGGTGTAGAAGCCTTCAACTCTATTTTGACTGCTATGCGTTCAGTGAGTAAGTCATTGCAAAGTGAAAAAGCAGATTTGAAAATGTGTACTTTTTTGTACGGATCGTTAGAAGAGAGTGTAGTTTCATTCCGTGAAAAGTTCAATGATTTCGAGGAAAAAAAACAAAACTATTATCTGGTGTAGGTTATACAGAAATCGTAAAACGCACTCGTCGTGACACCTAATGGCGGAAGTTCTCCAGAAGTAGAATTTTCGCCTCGCGATGGTTTTAGGACAAAAGGTTTCCTCGAAATCATCGACAATCTTCACAGTGAAAGTATATGGAAGTTTCAGAGAGATTTGCATTTCTCATTAACTTTTCTCTAAGTGATCGAACCTCCAGCTATAAAGAACACAGTTATTTTTTATTCTTGAGATTTGGAAGAATTTTTTATTGAAATAAAACAATTCTTAAAGTGAACTCCAGATACACTGATGCACAAGAAACTCATAGTCATTTGTATAAAATTCAATTAGCCGATGTATTTCCTAACACAGAAATAGCTCATCGGATTTTTTTAACATTAATGATTACAAATGTTCTGCCGAGCGATCCTTCTCGCAATTAAAAATAATGAAAGCTGCTGAAAGAGCTACAATCCGACAAGAGCGACTCGAGATATTAGGTATACTTTGCATTGAGTCAGATTTATTGAATAAAATCGATATTGGTGATATAATTGATGAATTTGCCGAAAACAAATGTAGAAACGACATGTTTAAAATGTAGATAGTAATTTTATTGATATTACATCTTACATTGTGACAATAAAATTTTTATGAAAGATATAAGTTTGTATTAAGCGAAAAAAGAAGGGAACGGACGTGAAACAGGGCCCTCAAATTGATGGTTGCCTAGGGCCCGTTGAGGGTTAATCCGGTATTGTAAACTAGGTCTAAGGATATTTAAAAAATTTAGGTAGAACGGCGCAAAAAGTGGAAATTACTGTTGTGAACTCGCAGTGGTCATTGTGCTTACTTCATAAATAGAATCAGCACACGAAAAATTGCGCCATTATCCGACACTAGCTAACTTTTCGTATAAAGCGCGTTCACTGGCATTTACTACTTAGTTGTTGTTGGCATTTTCTTACTTTCCACTCAATTTCGTGCTCCATAAAAAACTGTATGTACACAGCTTATTGGGGCGCATCCATTAGACTTAAGTCTATACACAGTACATGGACAACTTTGAACCATATACTACTTAGTATCCTGTTTTCTAGCTTTTCTGCTTTACAATGTTATTCCATTTTCAGTTGCTATTTTGCTGGTATTGTATGGACCAATTAAATAATTTCATGCTCTTGCATTTTACGCTTGAATTTAAATATAAAATTTCCTTCAATCTTCGAAGCAAAAAAACGAAACACATTTGCCCTTAAATTGCTTAGAAAAAGGACTGGTTCTCCACAAAATACCATATACATTAGACTGGGTCGATTTATTAACCGATATCGCGCCATCGATTTTTCGATAGGATTTGGGCTCAGGAAAAAAATACGCATACCAAAAAAATAATTTTCGAGCCCGCGAAATTTAATTTTTTTGACTTTTTTCGACTTTGATTTTTAAGGTTTTTTTCATGACCTACCTAAAAAATTTGCATTTGGTTGTAAAATTTTCATGTATACCCTGTCCGACCCAAAAATGTCCGCTAAAAACGCTGGCGATAACAGTTTTCGGGCAGGGTATACATATGAAATTTTTTTAGTAGGTCATGAAAAAAACCTTAAAAATCAAAGTCGAAAAAAAGTAAAAAAAATGAAATTCCGCAGGCTCGAAAATTATTTTTTGGGTATGCGTAGTGGAACTTTTTCCTGAGCCCAAATCCTATCGAAAAACCGATGGCGCGATATCGGTTAACTTTCGTCCATACAAATCGACCCACCCTAATATACATACATATATATATGCTGTCCTTGGGGCTAAGGCCGCTATCTATGATGCGCAGCAAATATATGTTTGTTTCCGCCTACGCCTCAATGATGGACAGACCAACGCTTCCTGTTGTGGGATCTTTGAACGTCACTGCACCTTGTGGACAAAGAAGATGTTTTTACATTAGAGTAGAGTAGAGCCTGAAGAAGTACTTAGCTACATTAAAAGTCTAAACATACAAAATTAGGCTGAAAAGTCATGCACGATAGGTCTGCACAAAGGTCGCAGCGCTGGCCTAGTAATAATAATAATAATAATCACACATAATACATTAGAGTAAGTCCGACCCAAAATCGACTAGGATGGCCATCTTGCCGGAGAAAAGGACCTCACTGAAGTATGAAACAAGATTGCTACTGCAATCCCACCGTGCTTTCACCAAAGGTCTTGGAAGCACAACTGCCATGTGGCTATCTTGCGTACGAGCTTAATGAGCAGTGATAGACACGAGAATACGTGAGTGCGAAGAGCTAAAGATGACCACTTACAGGAAATACTGAGCTCTCTTTGAACTTTTCAATTAGCGTTAACCATATTTGATTAAGCCCTCAAAGCACATCGCTAGGGTCACCTTTATTGCCTTTGCATACTGCATCCTCCGGCGGCTGGTCCAATTGGGGAGCCAGCAGGCAGGCATGCAAACAGACTCACGTCTTGTCAACACATCCACAGTGGTTGAAGAAACCATCAAGATTCGACCGTAAATTTGTTTGTACAATGCCGCCCAGAGAACACCAAAAGCAGTACTCAATCGCAGAAGCTAAATAAGAATACCACTTACTGTACCATACAAGGTGGCAACACGGGCACATTCCTACATACATAAATAAAACTTCTATGTACTTTGTTTTGTCAAAATCGTACTGCGCCGGAAGTTCATGTACCAAATCATATTAAAAAATACAAATCATCCGTCACCGTGCTGCCACCTTGTATAGTTCCGCCATGTTTTCAATATCAATCAGTAGTATATCATTTACAAATATTCTCCAACTTTTGAGATATTTTGAAAAATTTATATTACTCATGTTAATATCCAACATTATTACCCAACAAGCATTTCTGTAAGCGTTTTAAAAAATAACTTAAAGCAAACTTGCTTCGAAAAACGATGTATAAGCGTTTTCAATTTCAAATAAATTTTAAGCTTTTTAAGCATACCTTTACAGGAGCCCTGAACATAACCCCGACGGCTGCACTGTATGCCATTCTGCACATTCCACCTATAGACCTGGTAGCAAAGAGCATAGCGTTATCAACTGTCTCAAAGCAGCTTGAGCGCGGACCATACAGCCATAGTAGTATAGCGTCATCAATCACAAAACGAACAGACTACCTGATTCCCTATCTGCGCTTTGAGGGCGATCTTAACCACAATAGAGGTGGACGGTTGGTGCAAGGGTGTTCAAATGGCGAACGAGGCGATACATGTGTACACAGATGGTTCCAAAGTAGTGAAAGGAGTAGGGTCTGCGGTATACTGTGCTGATCCGGAAATAAACAGATCCTACAGGCTGCCGGATTACTGTAGCGTTTTCCAAGCGGAAATATTAGCCGTATCCAAGCAGTAGGAACACTGGAAGAGAATAGCTTAAGCTGCAACCGTGTTAACTTTTATATTGACAGTAAAGCAGCAATTAAGGCAATAATCTCGCATAGCACAGCATCTAAATGCGTGTTAGAGTGTAAGCAGTCTCTGGAGAGAATCGGGACAGGGAGAAGCATACATCTATATTGGGTCCAGGGCATATGGGAATAGGTGGGAATATAAAGGCAGATGAACTAGCTAAAAAGGGCGCATCCCTTGAAGCTTGTCCGTAGACGTCCCAATTAGACGAGATTAAGCGAAGGAGAGGTGCACATGATCGACCTAGCGGAAAAGGCGTGGGTTCAAGCGCGGGGATGTAAAGTGTTGAAGATTATGTGTAGGTCTTACAACCTTAGACTAACAAAGTTGCTTCTATCATTAAAAAAGAGGACTGTAGACTCATGACGGGCCTTCTGGCGTCACATGCCTTAAAATTTGGCTTGGTCAGAAACCATCGACCACGTTCTGTGCTCGTGCCCTGCGCTTGTCAGGCTAAGACTCCAGCTATTAGGAGTGATACAGCTGTCAGATCTAGAAGCACAGTGCTTAAGTCCTAGAAGCTTCTAGTATTTGCCAAGAGGACAGATAATCGAAGCGGCTCGGTTCAGTGGTTCGAGCCACTCAGGCAAAACTTGAACCGGTTCGTGATCGGTTCGCGTTACCTCTGAACCGCCGAACCGGTTCGGTTCAAGTGGTTCAACGTATAATACTAAGTTTTGATAGTATACAAAATTTGAAATTCGTGACTTGGGATCTGTGTGCCAACAACCATCGCTATATACCTACTAAGCATACAAATAACATACAGTTATTGAGATCAAATCCATGTATGTATTTATTTATAAAACATATCAAAACGGTTTGTTGATTATTATAAAATGTAAGGAACGAAAATGGTGGAATTCATGACTATAGGGAGTATTTACAACGCATATATTCTGCACATAAGAAAGTAGTCGTATTTTTAAGAGAAGAAAAACTATTCAACTTGCTGCTTTCAATATACACATAAACATACCTACTAAATTTTAGATGCGAGATTACTACACAAACTAAAGATATTCATGAAAATGTAAATGTCTTCTTTGCTTTTCTTAGGCAATAAGCTTATAAATGTTGATATACGGTTATGTGAAAGATAATATGGTCTCCCTTTAAAACGGTATTGTTCCCAAATTATGTTTATTTATTAGTTTTTAATAACTCCAATTTAAAATATCGTCCTAACTACAACACAAACTATATATATATATACATTTTCAAACCTTACACAAAGCTCGCAACAACTAATCAAATTAATTCAAAATTAATCAGTTTTCCAGACTTATTAAAAGCTTCCAAAAATTTCTGGGTGTGCAGTTTTGTAGCTCATATAACTGTAGTGTAACTGTAACAATGTGCAAGTTTGAAGTGGGTGTTCGCTTTTTTTTCATACACCGCATGAACAAAATTTGTTTTTATAAGGAAGATATGGGCAACACCCTCGGGGGGAAAAATTAACGGTAATTCTCTCGTGCGGCCACCGTGGTGTGAAGGTAGCGTGCTCCGCCTACCACACCGGATGCCTGGGTTCAAACCCCGCGCAAAGCAACATCAAAAATTTAGAAATAGGTTTTTCAATTAGAAGAAAATTTTTCTAAGCGGGGTACGCCCTCGGCAGTGTTTGGCAAGCGCTCCGGGTGTATTTCTGCCATGAAAAGCTTTCAGTGAAACCTCATCTGCCTTGCAGATGCCGTTCGGAGTCGGCATAAAATCATGTAGGTCCCGTCCGGCCATTTGTAGGGAAAAGCAAGAGGGGCACGACGCAAATTGGAAGAGAAGCTCGGCCTTAGATCTCTTCGAGGTTATCGCGCCTTACATTTATTTTTATTTTTTAATTCTCATCTACTTGAAACTGGCACACTATTGCACTACAATTGAATGAGCTTCAAGACTGCACATTCATAAATTTTCTAAAAACTGTTAATAAAAGTTTCGAAAATTGATAAGAATTTGATTAATTTAACTTTAAAATTTTTATAATTATACATATGTATGTGGTTTTTGTTATAGTTCGGACTATGTTTTAAATGAAAAATGAAAAAGCTCTTTCATATACAAAGTTGTTATGCACGGGGTTTGAACTCATTATGTAAATTTGTTTATTTTTTCGCAAGCTTTTGACCACAGCCGCAAACAGTAGACGCTATTGCTATCAAAAGTGACAACTCACGGCGTTGCCATCGAGGAAAAATGTATGCAATTTTATCTTACAGTTGTATTTTCAAGGAAAGTGGTGAATTAACTAAGTTAAGTGATTTTTGTTGAAACTTTATTTTGAACCGAACCGAACCATTTTTTTGGGTGGTTTTCGGTTCGGGTTTTGGAGTTAAGAAAAAAAAACGGTTCGGTACGTGGTTCGGTTCAAAGCCCCAAAATAGCGGGTGGTTCGGATCATAACCGGTTCGGTTCGAACCGGTTGTAGCCCTGCTGGTAACACTGCGGACTCATTCAGTCTATGTTCAACCTAACCTAAGCATATCTTTTATAAGCGTTGAGAGCAAATGTTGTAACTATAAATGTACAACGTAAATGTTTACAAAAAAGGTAGAAAAACTAGTTGTCAGTTCTTTTTCAAATTGAAAAATATGAAATCATTTTCATTACATTTTATAAATGATGGAAAACGGATCCATCTACAAGTCACTAAGAACTAACTAAAGCTGCAGCTATTCTCCATTTATGTGGGTATGAAAATAGGAATTTACATGATTATTTACGTTAACATATTATATGTACGTATTATTATTGAAATAATAAAATATAAAATATTTGAAAAAAACATTAAAAAATTTGTTTATAAAAAGTTGTATTCCAAATCTTTTTTTATTAGTTTACATTTCAATTATGTTGAGCTTATTTACAAACGATTTGTAACAAAAAATTCAACGTTTCGCAAGCGTTATGCTTTTTTGGAAAAGATTTTTAAACACTTACATAATGTTTACACTGCTTGGTGGGTATTCTACAACACTGAGAGATTTATAATTACGAGTTGACCTACAACGTCATCATATATTTTATGTTTATCATCATACATTTGATCCCAGTTTGAGAATCACATTTGAGCTGAAGTTGGAAACCAATTATGAAAGCATGAATTCTTTGCCATGAAAAAAATGCCCTTTTTGAACTATGATTCTAACTTTAGGGACTGTTGAGAAGCTACCTCAATCAAAGAACGAGAACGTACTAGATTTTGCAATATTTAATGTTTCTTTAAACCGGGTTCATTAAACGAGTTTAAATTGAAGCTATATTTTTTTAAAATAAATGTAATAAATTTATGAGCCTTTTCAATCTGTGGCGTTTATTGCTTATAACCACTGAAACTTGCATTAAATATTGTGCAATTTAGTACGTTCTCTATTTTTAATTAACAAGGCCTTGAGATTTGAGAAGTATGTTAGTTCTCAACGTAAGCTTGTAAGATGTGACTCAATCC
Organism: Eurosta solidaginis; assembly: GCA_029619165.1. Lineage (NCBI taxonomy): Eukaryota > Metazoa > Arthropoda > Insecta > Diptera > Tephritidae > Eurosta > Eurosta solidaginis. The sequence continues at coordinate 42,103 of JARSSU010007944.1, forward strand.
TTAATGTTTATTGAGGATCAAAAACTTAAGCCGCATTCATCGTTTGTGTCCCGATTCATTTTTGTTTATATTTTTTACAGTTGTTTTTCCTCTTCGCCTCAGTGCGAGCGCCCCAAAGATATATTGAACACTCTTTGTTAGAATCTAACTGATTTTGATGTTATGTCCGGACAAACTTTTTTGATGTGTAAAGGCAGGCGTAATGTGTAAAATTTGTAGGTGTACTGCATGGAATACTAGAGAATGTGTATGCATAGGCGTAGTGTGTGTTATTGGTATGCTGTATGGAGTAATAAAGAATGAGAGCGTAATGTGGGAACAAGGTACGTGGTAGAGTTAGAATGAGCAAAATCCCACAGCAACCCAAGAAAACACGTCACACACAATTTTTATGCTAACAAGTTCACGAAGAGATGTATACACTGCTGTTTTGTCCGAAATACAAATGCGTGTTTACAAAAACAAAGCACCTGGCTAGGCATTCAGGTTTAAGTGGAAATTTGTTTCTCATTAGGGTTTTGTTGGTAGTAATATCTTCGTATATTATTTGGTTAGATTTGTACAAAAAAAGAAAAAAAAATATAATAAAATAAAATTTAAAAAAATTAACCAAGAAAAGTAGTAGTAATAAAATGAAATTAAATCAAAATAAATTAAAATTAATTATAAAAGTTACAATAATTCAGAATTTTCAATTTAAGCCCATAAAATTACAAATGAAGTTAAGAAAATTATAATTGAAGTTGAATTGAAAATTTAAGAACCTTTTTGATTTTCCGCACTTACATTTTGGGCATAAAAATTAATAGAGAAAACTAATTTATTTTTGACAAGCTAGTTTGATAACATGCCCCACAGTGTAATGTTTTAAAAAGTAATACACGATTCTAGATAAGATGCGCATAGTATTATTTCAAAATAGTTGTTCGGACACGAACGATGAATGCAGCTTAATAGATAAGAAAGGCCCACCCTAGTATATTGCCATAGTTTATTTTTATTGGTTTTGTGAAAATGAATAAAGTCAAATGTTTTCTTTCATACTCATTGTCAAAACGATTCTTTTCAATATTACTCAATTTTTAGTTCGAAAAATATTTTGATATACAAATCACATTCTCTTGACTTGAGCTAATGCCATCATTATCATCGTCCTTTACGAGTATGTTTGGTTAATTGCAACAATCTTTGTTTCGTTGGTTGTGCCATTAGATAAAACCAAGTAGTGACTGTGTTATAAATGAAGAAATCGATTAAATTTCTAACGGGACGAAAACCAGTGACCAAAACGAGAAAATAGCCTAGTGAGTCCAATTTGGTTGTTGCTGCATATTTTTAAAGAGTGGAATGTGTTTTGGGGATAAAATTACGTAAACGTACTGGAAAGTTCATGAGTAAAATTAATTATAAGTTATGGTATTTTGCTTGAGAATTGAAAATTGTAGATTATTTTTAGATTTACATTAAGGTCAAGTCCTTATAAAGGGCCGTATTGAGTAATTAAAAAAAAGTTTGCTATCCTTTGATATATATGTGTGTATGCAAATAAGTTAATGCACATTCATCTTCTTGACAACATATCATAATCATCGCACATGATGCCTTCCGGCTATCCAGATTGACGCGCCTGTTTTCATTAAGATCACACAATAGTCTCTGACTGTTGGAGTTGGACGAGCAGTAAATAAATTATTACTTAGCATATTTAAGACCTATTTGCCAAAGCTGAGCCCTTACGATTACCTTAAGAATTCAATTATCCTTAATTCGTTCATCTCATTATTGTTAAGCAGTCTAAGCAATTTGGCCGTTCCCAGAAAAGTGAGCATAAACGGTACCCTGTAACGGCATAAACTAATGGAGATAGATATTGACTTCTATATATCCAAATGATCTAGGCGAAAAAAGAATTCATTTAGCCATGTCCAGTCCGTCCGTCCGTCGTAAACACGATTACTTGAGTAAATTTTGAGGTATCTTGATGAAATTTGGTATGTACGTCCCTGGGCATTCATCTCGCTATTTAAAATGAACGAAATCGGACTATAACCACGCCCACTTATTCGATATCGAAAATTTTGAAAAACTGCGATAATTCATTACCAGGACGGATAAAGCGATGAAACTTGGTAGGTGGGTTGAGCTTATGACGCAGAATAGAAAAATTAGTAAAAATTTGGACAATGGGCGTGGCACCGTCCCAATTTTAAAAGAAGGTAATTTAAAAGTTTTGCAAGCTGTAATTTTTGAAGATATCATGATGAAATTTGGCAGGAACGTTACTCCTATTACTATATGTGAGCTAAATAAAATAGCAAAATCCTTGTGAAATTTGGAATGGCATAGCTTTCTATGACGATAACTGTTTTCTGTGAAATGGGCGAAATCGGTTGAAGCCACACCAGTTTTTATACACAGTCGACCGTATGTCCTTCCGCTCGGCTGTTAACCACGATAACTTGACCAAAATCGATATATCTTTACTAAACTTAGTTCACGTACTTATCTGCACTCACTTTATCTTTTGTATTAAAGATGGGAGGAATCCGACTATGACGCGCCCACTTTTCGATATCGAAAGTTTCGCAAAAATGAAAAATTGGCATAATTCTATACCGAAAATACGAAAAAAGGGATGAACCATGGTGATTGATTGGGTTTTTGACGCAAATATAACTTTAGAAAAAAACTTTGTAAAATGGGTGTGGCACCTACCATATTATTAGAAGAAAATGAAAAAGTCCTGGCGAAATCCAAAGTCCTTGGAATCATGACAGAATACTGTTCGCGGTATTACATATATAAATAAATTAGCGGTACCGACAGATGATGTTCTGGGTCACCTGGTCCGATATCTCGAAAACGCCTTCACATATACAACTAAGGTTCACTCCCTTTTAAATCCTCAATTATACTTTATTTGATATCCACATGTACAAACACATTCTAGAGTCACCCCTGGTCCCCTTTATGGCGATTTCTCGAAAGTCACTATAGACATGTCCCACTGCCCTTTTATCCCATTAACCCTTCGTTTGATACCCATATCGTAAAACACATTCTAAGAACCCCTGGTCCACCTTATGCTTTTCTCGAAAAGGCTCCCACCTAAGAACTATGGCCCACTCCTTTAAAATACTCTTTTACTTCCATTTGTTACAATGTCATACAAACACATCCCAGGGTTACTCCAGGTTCATTTTCCTACATGGTAATTTTCTCTTATTTGTCTCCAAAGCTCTCAGCTGAGTATGCAATGTTCGTTACACCCAACTTAGCCTTCCTTTGCTTGTTGTGACTAACATCAGTTTGAAAGCACTTACTTATGCGGCGACTTTTTCAGGTCAAAATATCAATATAATCGTACATACGCACTTTGAATGATATTGTAATTTATGCTCCTGGGCGACTTCGTCTTTCACTAACCAACTTCCCTTGCATTCGATTTCACAACATTGCATGTCAGAAAGTCGACATCCCATAATGTTTTACAGGGAACTAACTTGAGACATATTGGCTAGTATTCGATTTTCATAGATCTGCCCAAGAACTCCAAATTATGAAAATGTGACCAAATGTATACTTACCGAGATTGAAGCTCCTCTTAAATATCCAATCAGCTCGTAAACTGTGCTTAAGTTTTTCACAGTACGTTACGTAGAACTGGATGTGTGATGCAAACTGATTTCGGAATGTAGCAGCACTCATGCACTCTAATCCGCATTTGTCTCTCTCCCTATAACAGTCAAAGAGAATCTAAAATCGTTCGTTTTGTGCGTGGTCCTGGACATCCTCCGAGCGAACCCAGCACGGCTCCTTTTACTATTTTTCAGCCGTCGTGCAGATTGTCTATTCTCGCAATCATTGCCTGTAGTCTCCTCCAACTTCTGCCGTGAGAGTGCCAGTTTTCATTTTGAATCCGTCCGTGCAGTTGTGATTGCGCTATTACCGTCTAAGCCTCCGAAGTACTCCTCCTCGATGTGTTGCTCTCTTAGTTCCTTGTAGAATATTATGTTACTTATATAAAAGGTTATGCCGTCAACAAGGCGCGTCAGTCGCTTTTTCGTTGGGTTTAACTGGAGCCATTGGTCCACCACGGGTGCTCGAATCGCTTTTCACCTGGTCCTTCACCGGCTGCCCTTTCCTCTGCTTCCGTAGACTGTTCGGCCGATAAAAAACTTTCTTAGCCGAGCATCATTCCTTCATTCGCATAACATGACCATGCCGCTGTGTTTTATTCGCTGAACTATGTTGATGTCTGCGTAAAATGTAGCCACGATAACCTCCGAATAGATTTATAGGCCGCGCTTCTCTTGACACTGCGCCATGTTCCATTTTCTTTTTCCGATCCCTCCGACGGCATCTAGAAGCAGATGAGTTTTCCCTGAAAAAGCTTGTCATGGCAGAAATACACTTGGAGTGGTTTGCCTAATCACTGCCGAGAGGCGATCCCCTTAGAAAACTTTCTTCTAATGTGAAAAACGTTGTTCTAATATTTTGATATTGCTTTGACCGGTGCGTGAACCAGGACCTTCGGTGTGTATTGCGGAGCACGCTACCACTACCCACGGGTCGCCAGTTCTTAAAAATAATGTAGGCGCGTAACTCCGAGAGATCAGGCCGAGCTTCTCTTCCATTTGCTCGTGCTCTCTTCATTTTTCCCTACAATTGGCCGGACGGGACCTACATGTTTTATGCCGCTCCGACGGCATCTGAAGGCGATGAGTTTTCACTGAGAGCTTTTCATGGCAGAAATACAATCGAGCGCTTGCCAGACACTGCCGAGGGGCGACCCCGCTTAGAAATTTCTTCTAATTGAATCTATTTCTAAAATTTTGATGTTGCTTTGCCCGGGGTTGAACCCAGGCTACGGTGTGATAGGCGGAGCACGCTACCCACCCAGCGGTGCGCCAAGTTCCTTTAGCCCATCATTATTCTTCTTCGGTCTGCACTCGCCGTCGCCAATGCGTAGAGGTCCATAAATCTTTCGAGAACTTCACTCTCAGAACACTACTTAAGTCGCCTCATCTGATGTTCCCATGTTCCCATGCTTCTGCACCATATAGCAAGACGGGTACGATAAGTGACTTGTATAGCATGATTTTCGTTAGCCGAGAGAGGACTTTACTTTTCAATTGCCTACTAGTGCAAGTAGCATTTGTTGGCAGGAGTTATTCTTCGCTGGATTTCAATGTTGATGTTGTTGTTTGTGTAAACGGTTTTTATTTTGGGTTAACTTGACAGGCTGCACGGCCAGCGCGAATTTCGTAATTAAAATTTAAGTAACAATGCAATAATAAGAAAAAAATCGCCGCTAGGAGGCACAAGGATCGATATATTCACAAAAATCGTATTTGTGGTCCGATTTCGCTCATATTTGGAACACATAATACATACACTGATAGAAAGCGACTATGAAAAAAATCACCGCTAGGTCGCAGGATCGAGATATTCACAAAAATCGTATTTGTGGTCCGATTTGGCTCATATTTGGGACACATAATACATACACTGAATAGAAAGCGACCTATGAAAAAAATCGCCGCTAGGTGGCGCAAGGATCGAGATAGTCACAAAATCGTATTGTGGTCCGATTTGTCTCATATTTGGAAATCATATTTGACATACAGAAATAAAAACCGCTTTAGTAAAAAAATTCATGCTAGGTGTCGCAAAAATTGAGATAGTCAAATAAATAAATAAAAAAAATTTAAGTTAAACGGTTTTATTGAAAGCAATACTTACATTAAGTAGTATAAACTAAAAGATAGGAAACTCCTCATCAATCTAGGGCGCGTGAAATTTCTAAAATGTGAGGCGTAGCATAACCTGATTAAGGGTCAGTTGGTCTTACTTATGACTATCAATAGAAATTTGACGCGTCCAACGCTTTTATTTAATTGTCTGATCATGCCTAGATTGATGGGGAGTGTCCATGACTAGTACCTAGGCCTTACCTAATTATTTTCTATCTTTTAGTTTTTACTACTTAATGTAAGTATTGTTTTTCAATAAACCGTTTAACTTAAAATTTTTTAAAATTATTTTATTTGTATCTGTTGCCCTATCAATTTTAAGTTGTTCGTGTGGATT
>JARSSU010007945.1:0-32500 GCA_029619165.1 Eurosta solidaginis
CAATACTTTCACCTTAACTCTGTGTCGCTTTCTTTTTCTCATACTATTCGCGTTACTTATCTAATACCAAACAAAATATTTCAAAACCAAACTATTTGCTCATATCTTTCTCTCTCGGTCTCTTTGTTTGAACAAGATCACTGTCTACAACAACAAAAAACGCTCAACAATGCAACATTTCAAATACGAATTAACTTGAACAACAACAACCTTTTCAAACAATCACACCAACAACACCACTATTCCATTCCAACTACTACACTGTCACCATCAAATCATATGTCATTCATTCAAAATCACATGGAAATGCGGCGGAATTCATCAGAACATCGATGGCTAACAACCGTGTGGTTTGGTGACGTCACGGCTGCCTCGGAAACTAAGCTCAGGGCCGCCAGATCGAGCAGCGGCGCTGGAGCACAGGTAAGTGCAGTGGAACTGCTGGTATTACCACCGCGGTGCCAATCCGTCATGGCCTGTTGTCAGCTTATATCACAACATAATTCCGCTACATGATGTTGAGTTTCATACGTTTCCATAGTGGTTTTGGCACTTCCCAATCCAACCTTTAACCACATTCATACACTATATACATTACATACCACGAATTCCCATAATCCAAGTTTCCGTTTTAATGAATTCAATTTTCCTCGGCTCCTTACCTATCATATCAAATAAGTTAATACACACAAATCATAAGTGAAACAGAGAAACAGCTCATAATTGCTTTTCCAAAAAAATTACAATCAAATTGAATAGAAAAAATAAATGATAATTACTTTCAAACAAATTATTATGCAAAAGTTATATCGAATTAACAATAATTGAAAAATAGCGCTTGGGTCTTAAAAAAAGATTTTAGTATAGCAAAAAAAGAGCAATAAAATTTGGCGAAATCCTGTTTGTGTTGTTTTCGTTGCATTTAAAAAGAAATCTAAAAATTTAAAACTTATTTTTAAAATTTCTTTAAAAAAGCCATGACGCTTGTTGCAAAATTTAATTAATATTGTTTTTTTCTTTGATTTTGAGTTATGTTTGATATTTTGCGCGTGTTTCTTATATAAATATTTCTTTCGTTAGCAATTATTTGGCTTTTATTAATTCTATTTAGTGCAATGTTTGTGCATATGTTGGCTTAATTATTTCTTATTATTTAAACGCAACTTGATTTTATTTGATACAAGTCGAAGGCTTTAACCTAGCGCTGTTTTGCTTCAGGTTTCAAACTCTTACATATTATCCAAAAGAATGATTTTTTTTTTTTTTTTTTTTTTATATTGCTTTTTGTATTTTGTTTGCGGTACATCCATTGAGCGCAAATCCTACTTGTTTACCTTAATGCAGCTTTACGAAAAGCGAATGCCAACGTATTTCGATGCTTCCTCGTCTTCCTCAGGGATTAATTTTTTTTTTTTTTGTGGGGTGTTTTGTTTTGTATTAGTACGTTTTATCGGACTTTTGGTTCTGCATTAATTTTATAAGTAAAGTGGCTAAGTTTCAAATAATGTACTCAACAATAAATAATTTTAATATACAATTCTCCCTAAGGAAGACTTAAATCGCCAAATCGCGTAGTAGGGAATGGAAAATTTAATTGAGATCACAATCTCTCCGCAAAGCTACATCAAGCAAGATTAAAAAAATTTTGATGCGTAATATATACAGGTGATAAAAGAGAACGGTATTTTAAACTAATTGTTTCATTCATATTTGGTGATTATATGATGGGTTTCCATGCAGGTTGTCTTGTCTATGGGACCAATCTAATTCGCCAAAATTTATCACTATTTTGAAACAAGCAATGTATGGAAAACTGAACTTAAACCAATGCGAATATTTATATGGCCGTCCGAGCGTGACTCGCGTACGGACGAAAAGTACAAATCGACAGTTGCTTGATATATTCTCTCTGGTAAAATTAAAGCGGTAGTTACCACGGTAGTCACCTAAATATCTGGCTGCGTTCTTCCAAGGTACCTAAGCCTGGCAGACATCACCAGCGGTACTCTCCAATGGGGCGTCGTCTAATTCAGAACCTTACACCTACTTGTGAATATACCCAGCGCCTCTTTTTGAGATCTGACAAAAAAATCTGCAAGATTGGGACCACCTGGTCACGACCCCCAGCTAAACCTTGTAAAGCCTAGCGAAGTTTTTCCAAACTTTTCCCTGACATGGATTCCGAGAAAAAGCATCGGTTATCATTTGTAGACCCTTCCATTAAGTCCTGAACAGGTCCGTCTATCTTCCTTTACACGGGCGGCTAGTTGTCTTGATATTCTCAAAACGGTCAAAACTGCACCGTAAACGCAAGTTCCTTCATATCACCAGTTCTCTGTTCTCCTGTTTTCTTTTCTGTTTCACTTTATTTCGACGGAGAAAAGTTGGGAAATTCGTCCATTGGCTCTGTAAGAGGTCAAAGAACGCAACCAACTTTTTTACGTATTGTAAGGTTATGGCTTACAATTAAACCAGAGCAAGACGTAAATCCTAAATTGCTGGGAAAAGTGTATATAGTAAGGGTGGTATGCTCAGATAGTGTTGCTCTAGGGGCAATTCCAATTGAAGACTTCATACTTTCTTATATCCTAACCTTTGAATCTAACATATATCGAGCATAGTCAGCGTCACTCTGAGTTTGAGGTAGTCGGCTAAACATAGGACCCTAAGTCACACTAAACTGTTTTCTTTCTGTGAGAACAGAGAACCACTTTAATGGTAGAACATTCCTAGTAGGTTGTTGGCGTAGATTCGTATCGTCCACGGTTCTAAGTTAACGATAAAGTTGGAGTAGAGTTTATTAAAGGACCGATACCTGTTTTTGTTCAACTATTTTCAGATTACAATGTCTTCAGCAGAATAAAAGCTATCAGGGAAGTCGCATTTTGTATAAGAAACACCTATCTCTGGGCAAATCGTTATTTTTTGCGCGTGCCAAGCGCTAAATCTAACTGCGCGATCTCGTCAGGAGATAGCTCAACGAACCGTGTACAGTTAAAATATTTTTTTCGGCACAGATACATTGAGTGAAATGTATTCTAGACACTAAAGCCGATTCTTCCTGACACAAACGTTTCGGTATGCCCTTTGGGGTGTCGTACTCTAAGTACACCTGACAAATGGCATTTAAGAGATCACTTCAAGTTAACACACTAAGGCCGGGAAATTTCCCAGTTGTAGGAACTAGCTAAAGCTTAGCCTTGTTGTAGGCATAGCAGAACGGCTAGGACTGCCTATAACGAGCGTATGTAGTGATATTGAAAGGTGAGCGTAGCGAGGATATGTTCGATGCACCTGATGTGCAACTGCCCAGCGTTAAGTGGTTACAGACAGCGTTGCCTGGTGGGCTTCCTTTCTGGATAACCTACTGCCATGTCGTGGTGTGCGATGTCAGGATCATGGTAGTCTTTGATCAGGTCATCGAATGAGTAGGATAGGAGAGATATTATGCTCTTCCCAATGAGGAGCGGGGCGCTCTGATACTGAGCTCACGCCGTGTTTGTCTGCCGCAGCACGCTGACCTAGAGCTCTAGAAGCATGTTAATTATATCTTTTACTTTTATCATCAGCTCTTGATATATTTTTGTTAGATGGAAATTCGCTTCATCATTATCGAATTTACAAATTTTTTGCTCTTTGGCTTAAACATAATATGAATCACTAATTTAAAAATTAACTCACAGACTCAATTATCCCAAGCTTAGCTTACTCGTATTAGTGCATACTAAATGCGCTTGTATCATATGTTTTAATCACTATATAAAATATAAATTATGCGTAATTTAATATTATCAATAAGCGTTAGCTGGCAATTATCGACCCAACCGTTCTCTAGGCGTAGTTTCGATTGTGCGCCTATTAGCGATATTGCGTATTTATATTTGTAAATAAATTTAAATTTAAACAAATTTTGATTTTTGGCGACTTTAAATTTAACAGTATTTCTTCAAAACTATTGCTAGGACAGTTTGAAGAAATAATTGTTAAATTTAATTTGTTTTGTTGATATGTACAACTGTGCTTCACACACAAAAAGTACAACTTATTTTGTTTACGAAAATTTAGGGAAGCTGTAAAAAAAGTAATTATAGAACTATTACATAAATATTGACATTAAAAGTAATTACACCTACACGTCACCCTGTATATATATCTCATATTTAAGCAACGTTTGTATAACAAAAGTAAAAAAAAAGTTTAAGTTTGCAATTTGTTTATGAGTATATAAATATGGCTTTTGTATTACGTTTGGTTTTTGTTTGTGTATCTTATTTAAGAGTATCAGAGAGTTATTAATTCGCTAAATTTCAAAGTTATATTTACATAGTAATATATAAATGTGTGTGAAAGTTTGAAATACAATTTTGTGTTGTTCAATGTCAGTTTGGAGTTGAAAATTATTCAAATAAGCTTAAAAGTTAGTTAATGAATTAAAATTTGCCGCTTAAAATGTATTTTTTTTTGTATTGAAAGTTCATATTCAACTTTTTGCTGCTTGCAATTTGTTGCTGCAACGAGTTTGTTATTATTTATATCTTAATAATTGTACGTACAGTTTTCAATATTAATTGCGTTTGTTATTTACTTAAAAAAAGCTTGATTGATTAAGCAAACATTTTATTATATATACAAATAAATTGGTTGGTTGTGTTTATGCATACTTACACTAATATGGATGTAGTATAGTTGTTTTTTCGCGAAAGTAGCATTAAGCTAATAGCTAAATGGTTTTTGTTCAAATATAAATACCATAGACAGCATAGTATGTAGCTTATATATATACGTATGTATATATGTATAATCAATAAAAGGTTTACTTTTACAATGTTATATAAAAAAAAATCTTTGCTGAAGTATAAAATCCTTGAAGATAAAGCTAAAAAGTTTGCAAAGCTTTTTCAGTGAAAGCTCTATGTAGTAAGCGAATTAAGGGACAGTTTACAGCTTTTTAATGTCATAAAAAATATAAATTTCTTAAGAAAAAGCCTTTGCGAATTTGTATATACAATTCATTACCAGAAAGATGTAAGCTTTCAAAGCTTATTCAAAGCATACTCCACCTCGTAAGCTTTCCAGCAATTAGTGACATCTCCATTGTGGTAAATTTCAAAGAAATACTTAAATAAATTTCTATTTTGTATAAATAGTAGCAGGTGAAAGTACAATATGTGTGCATTTATTTCCCAACTCTTGATTAAAAAATGTTTGTGCCAGTAAAATGTGTACGTAGATAAAGTTATGAGCTTTCATTATTACACGACAAAGCTCGATTTCGTAAGCTTTTGAAGTTAATCACACGAAGACTCGTTTATGCGCGCTTTGAAAGTTAAATATTCACTTTTTTGGAAAGATTATTTGTGAGCTTTTATAAGCTAACAAAACATATAAAACTTACGTATATAACACGACGAGGCGCTTTAAAAACTAATAGAGAGAAAACTTTATTTCGTAGACTTTCAAGATTACTAAGTGCAAGTTCCACTTCGAAAGTTATTAAAGCATTATTTTTTTCTACTTTGTGGCAATACTGTGTGAAAGCCCTTTTTTAGCGCTTTCTACGCTACAAATACTTTTATCTTTGTAGAAAAATGTTGTTAAGAGTCTGGATATTATATATGATAAAGAGGAATGATTTTAAAGCTAATTTAAGTTGAAAGCTCGATTCCATAAGCTTTTAAACCTAGTTGGCCTTAAAGCGTTATTTTTCAAGCTTCGCAAGCAATATTAATTTTAATCTGTACAGCATCATCATTCATCATTAATTGTCGCTTACCGCCTAAGAGATTTTGACCATTTCGCAAAAGGCACGTCAACTATCCCTGTTTCGCTACAACTGACTGCCCATTGGGAGCAGTTTTTCCCCATTGTGTCTCCCAACTCAGTGGAGGTCTTCCGTTGTCATCACCAATTGGCGCTTAAGTACCTAAGCGATTTTGTTCATTTCATAACAAATCACGCCAGCAATCCCTGACTCGCTACAGCTGACGCCAATTAGAAGCACCACTGGGGGTCAATTCCTCCTCCACCCTTGCTCTGTTTCGAAATGTAGTGTCGAGTGAAATACTTTGCTGCCGGCGAAGCCTTAGGGCTTTTATTAACCGCACTATCGTCATTTGCATAAAGCTCATCATTATACCTTCTTCGCTACTCGCGGTCGGCATCACCGACAGGACCCTCAATCCTCTGAGCAGTTGTCTCTCGAACACTCCATGGTTCATCCCATCTTCTCTCGACGCCATCCTTGATTCCGGGCCAGACAGGTATGGTGAGAGACTTCTAGAGCGAGATTTTAGTTTTGGCCGTCGGCATCACCGACAGGACCATAATCTTTCCGACAAATTGTCTCCTGAATACTCCAAGATTCATCTCATCTTCTCTCGACGCCATCAATGATTCCGAGCCAGACAGGTATGGTGAGCGACTTCTAGAGCGAGATTTTAGTTTTCAATTGCCTAATCAGTCCAAAGTAGCACCTGTTAGCAGGAGTTTGTTCGTCCTTTTATTTATAAGCTGACACTGTCTTTGCTGTTAATGATGGTTCCCAAAGTTGAATTCCTTTACAGCCTAGAATTTATTTCCACCAAAAGCGACAGTGACGTCGCGAATGCGCCGATTCCTTTTTGGGTGACAGCAATTACTCCGTCTTGTCGTAATTTACCGCAAGACTCGCTTTTTTGCCTCTCTAGAAATCATGGCGTGGTTTTTACCAAATTAAGTGAAAAACTCGTTTTAGTAATTAAATCATAGCTTCCATTTCCAAGTCTTTTCATAGCAATCCAGGCGAATGTCTGACATGCCCATGGTTTTGGCATTGAGGGAATTTTGTAGACTGTGTTTACATACATATATGAGCATCACTTAGCTTTGTTGAAACTGTTTACAATTCAAAACTTTCGCAAACGTTTTTAAAATATAAAGCGATCCATGCATATAAAAAATTTAATAAAAATTTATTTAATATTTCTTATTCAAATAGTTATTTCTATTTATTTATTTTTTGTTTGTATGTATGAAATATTATAAAAGTTTCAATAACTTTACACCTTGAAAGCTTTTCGTACCTAACGTGCATATGTATGCAATATAAAAACAGGTTATTTACTCCCTTTTGGAAAACGTTTTTTAAAATCGCCTTACTTATGAGATTAAATGAGTTATATTTAATGAAACAAAGTAGTATTTTTATTAAGAACTTTTTTGCGACTCTACTTAACGAGCCAACTGCTACGCCAAAGTCTACGCTTCATTATAAAATCTTCATACTTCATATTGCAACGAATTTGTGCCTTCCGCTAGCGTTCGACTCGCTGAACAGTCGAATAAATAACTCCAATATTCAGTATTGCAAAATGGTCTTTTTTGGGCTACTTTGGGAGTATTACTTCACAATTTCAATTATACTTCACTACTGGCGTGTTTAAATCAACTGATTGATTATCGCTTGCATCGCACTGCTTTTATACTCTCAGTTAGACTCGTTTCACCTATTTCTCCTAAGGTCTAGACTTCGCATGAACATGCCTTCTGGAACAGTTGAATTTCATACTGGTTATTTAGCTATATGCGTGCGTATGTGTGAGTAACAACTTCTGCTCTTAGCTGTTGACTACATATGTGTTGTGTGAGATAATCTCTTCATTTCGAGCTGCTGGTTATCTGTGTGGAATATTCTTCGTTACCTTGTACATAAGTGTGGCTGCTTGCTTTTTTATTGTTATGATTATTTACTAACATCATAGTGATGCTAATATTCGCCACAATATTCTCATCTTTTACTGGGTTTATAGTTTCGTTATTTATCAGTGTTCACAGATGAATTTCAAACTATTGACGTATTTATATATTAAAAGCTCTTGAAGAAGAGTTAAACGTCGTCATGAACTGTGAGGAGACTTATTCATATCCCACACTAAATAACTCTCTTAAGGAGAAAAACAAACAGACGATTGAATTAAACGTCAGTGAGAAATCGAAAAAATTTCTGTTAACTGTTATTTTGTCGCCCTTGTTCTTATACTGCATCAACAATAATAACTTGTATGCTTTGTAAAGCAATAAATATGGTACTTGCATTGCTTATGCTTCGAAAAAAAAAGTACAATGTTGTTGTTTTCAAGACTTAGAGCATTATTGCTTGAAGTTAGTATACAATGAGTAAACTACAATGGCTAACACATCAACAATGAAAGAATTTGTAAATAAATAGCACAAATTGTGTTGAATAAATCGTAAACGCTCAGTAGCTAAATACTTTGTATATCAACAATGCAGCTGCCATAGAAAACTTTGCACAAAAGGCGAAAAGTATGAAGAAACATAAATTAAAATTTTTAAATTCAACTGCATTACAAAGTTATAATAATAACGTGTGAGTGAAAAAAAGTTATTAGTTTAATTTATATACGGAATGTAAGTTATTCCTTATTAAATTCGATTTGGTTTATCACATTTTCAGTGCCATTTTTCGTAAAAAAATTTGTGTCAACATACACTAACTTTAGGTGCACAATTTTGGATAACCCACAAAGCGAAAAGAATAGATTATTAATTTTCTGATAACGTAATCAAAAAAGTAATCGCTCATTACACCCAAACTGCGAATTAAGCTTAATGTCACCCTATTATTTGAAAACCTGTACGTATCACTAATCTGCGGAAAAAATGGCAAAACTAAAATAAAAAAGCACGCCTTGTCTTGGTTACAGAAAAAGTGGGGCGAGCTATGGTGCATTTTCTATATAAGGAAAGGCTTTTTAAACCACTTACGTCTAAAATACGAAGAACGATAGTTTTTATTCAAACGAAGGATTCAGCAAGTTCTGCATTTATGATGCAGAAAATAACTTGTGACTTGTTCAAACAACTGAATTAAAATAAATTAACAAAAAAAAACCAATTTGTACGTCTAATCGATGAATACATTTTTTTAAATCAATAAAGCAAGGTGTAATATCACCCTGTCTCAGCTACCAGTTCGAAAATTCGCTATTTCAAAAGCCGCCTATTTCAGATTTTTTTTCAAATGAATGGTCCTGGCTTTTTCCTTGGCTTGTTTTATCAAAAGGACGAATTCATTTAAGCAACAGTCGAACGATAAGTTGTGCTAGTCTCTTATTTCTGATCTAGAAATGTTTCCGAGTCATTTCATTGTATGATATACAAAGACCAAAATTACGTCAAATTGATGAAAACATGTTTGTTACTTAAAAAACAAAGAGTCCCCCGCTACTGAGCATGTTAGATATTTCTAATAGATTTTTTCATTAATTCGATGAATTTGATGTGTATACCGAAAAAACCTGCTTAATATCAAACATTTATTCCTTCTATTTTTTAATACTTCGATGTTTAATTTTTCATTGATTGTCCTTAAGTGCAGAATACATCTTTTGGATATAATCTTTCTATTTTACTGTTTTGAAGAAATGTTATGTTATTCGGTTTCTATCAAGCATTGATTCCGAAACGTATTAAAAAAATTTCAAATATAAAAACATCTGTTCTATAAATTTAAAACAAAAATGCCACTTTTTCATCCTTCGATGTATTTCATCACAGATATGCATTTACAAAAAAGCACAAATTCATGAAATTGTAGTGCCCACTATTTGTTTAAATACAGACGCCTACATAAATATAACAACAATAAAATTTTGAGTGCAATTGAAAATAATGTTGCTATCAAATTCAATAAGCTTTTTAAACTGTTGTAAAAACGTTGGCGATAACAGTTTCGGCAAAAACAAATCCGTGCGTCATGCGGATGCGCCCCTCGTGTCGGTTGGGCGGACTTTGGAGGGTATTAATCCGTTGGGTTTATTATTATTAATATACATTAATATGTCAAAAATTGTGTCTGTTTTTGTTCAGCATGAGCGTTTTTCGATCAAAACAAAAATTTT
Organism: Eurosta solidaginis; assembly: GCA_029619165.1. NCBI lineage: Eukaryota > Metazoa > Arthropoda > Insecta > Diptera > Tephritidae > Eurosta > Eurosta solidaginis. The sequence goes on from JARSSU010007945.1 coordinate 9,903, forward strand.
CACAAAGTCTACAAAATCTTCAAAATAGGGTTTTCTGTGCACATTTGGTTTAAAGATCGTATTTTAAGGTTATAAGTTATGAGATTTAGTAAGTCTCAAATATTTTTTGTAATATTATTAGTAAAATAGCCTATAATATTAGAAAAAACTCTTTATTACTTAATTCAAAAAATTTGTGTAAGCATTTTATTTTAACAAATCCCTGTTTCAATATATAACTAAAAAATTTTTCCAAAACATCCATAAAAAATATTTGTGTAATCTGATACGTACGAAAAGTAGAGTTCGAAAATTTTGTTTTATTTTGGCTTTATAAAATCAGTCTTCAAAAAGTCTCCAAATAGCAAATGCAGTCTACATACAATATATGAAATAAATTTTGTATGTTATATTGATCCTTGTAAAGTTTTTGGATCAAATCGTAATTATTCTTGAACTCTACAAAGCCTCCAAAAATTGAATTTCGATGTATAGCATATATTTTGTGTTAAAATAGTGTTCTAATTTTCTCATTTCAATAAATATTCCAAAACTTATATAAAGAAAATATTTGTGTAGGTTCAATGCTAAGAAAAAAATAAAGATTTCATAAATTTAATGTTATTTTGGCTATAAAAATCATTCCTTAAATCTCCAAATGGCAAATGAGGTCTATATCCATTAACATGATATATATTTTGACTGCTATACTTCTCCCTATACGTTTTTGTTCAAATCTAAATTTTAAACGAACTCTACAAAGTCTCCAAAATTTAATTTTCGCTATTGTGTTAAAATGGTATTACACTTTAAAAAAAGTATAAATCTTGAGATGTTTACGAAAGTCTCCAAAAGTTTTAGTACTACTACTAGATGAAATAGTTCATAATACTAGCAAGGTAGTGTTTTTCCCAATCCAAATAAAACGTGTTTTTTTAACAAACACTTTTATAACATAATATTGTTTTTTTATCTGCAAATGCTTTCTTCATTCATAGGTTAACATTTCCAACTATTTTCAAATTAAATGAACTTGTCAAAAATTGAACGGGATAATTGTTGCCAATTAGACTAACATCTATCACAGTTTCACATCTACCCCCAACAATTGAAACTAATCCGTTACCAAATAGAAAATGTTAATTCATGTATCTTTGCCAAACAAATTGCTGTATCCTAAACTATTTGCAGCCAATCAATGTTACTGCTGACCCATTTTATTTTTTCTTGAACATTCAATTTTACTCTTTTCCGTATCTAAATTTGCTGCTCGCATTGAACATGTGCAAGATTTTAATATGAAAAATAAATAAAAATAAAAATTGAGTAATACTGCTGCCAAACTCAATTTCAAACGATCACATTTTACTTCCTTCAATACGAATTTCAATTTCAATTTCAATTTCGTTGAAAAATATTTCGTTTATTTTACGCTTAGTACAAACAGAAAATCAGAGAAACTACTGTAACTTTTACTGTTGGTGTTACCTAATGATTCTTCGATTGCTTTTGTGCTAACACTGCATTTTACCGATTTGCGATTTGTTGATTTTACCGCAATAGCACTCAAGCAACAAGAAGAGAACGCATACGAGAAGGGGGTGATAAATTCATGGAATATATGTAGGATGATTACTGGAAATATGGCAGATAAAGTGGGGTTTCTAGTTCACCTTCATTCTCTTAAAATATGAAAAACTGTATCTTCTAACTAGGAAAAAATTAAAAGTTAAACGGAACCCGAAGTTAAAAGAATAAATAAGTAAAATAAAGTATCGTCTCCAAGTTAGGTAAACAGCAAGAATTTTAAGTGAAAGAGGTATGAAAAATAATAATAATATATGTGCCCAATGCTGGGCGCCTTTCTAATCTTTCAAAAGAGGAAAAGTGGGTCTTCTGCTTCAGCTTCATTCTCTTGATATACGAAGACATATATGTGTGTCTGCAAGCAAGGAAAATTAAAAGTTTGACTTTATGTCCTTCTTTGATTGAGAAAAACAAAACGTCGTATCATTTCAAGACGTCCGCCTCGCTTTCTCTAGATGCATATATAAAGGATTGGGTCAAGAGTGCAAGTATTGGTGTACTATTCTCCACTTTTACTATGAGCAAGTATGAAGCTTTGGGTTTAGGAGTATAAGTGATGGATTTACTGCGCTTTTTTCTCGTAGGATAGAGGATGTTGGATCCAACTCTGTCCGAACAGATAGAACTGAAAGTAAGAAGAGTATATAAGTTTGCGAAAAAGGGAAGAGATATGAATATAACAATAATTATTGGTCTGTCCAATGTTGGGCGCGATTATTGTCTTCCGTGAATGAAAATGTAGGCCTCTTTATATCACTGCAGCTTAGTCGAGGCTTATCGTCTTTAAGGTGCAATTTTTAGCACACCTACTATGACACAGGCATACAACCCTCGGAGCCGTAAATATGGAATGCCCAGAACAAAGGCAGTTTAACACCATTATTTTATTCGCTGATAGAGGACATTTTTTGAAAAGGCTACATGCAATTGCATAATTTTTAATAAGAAACACGTTAAAGTGAAAAGGATATGAAAATTATCGGTGCGCCCCACGTTGGGCGTCATTATTAGTTTCCGACGGAGGAAAAGTAGCTTTACTTCATGGCTGCAGATCAGCTCAGGATCATCGTTTTTTAGGCGCGATTTTAGCCATTTATCTTCCCACAGCCACACTTCCTCCCGGGACGGTAATTACAGTATGCCAAGAAGCTGCTTCTCCACAACGGAGGCTGATATACAACTTTTTTGTTGATGCAGGCAATCTTTTGAAAACGCTACTCGTTGTTTAAGGAATAATCTTCGAGGTATAATTGAGTATCTGTTAGCGTACTTCATGATGACATAGCGGTATGGAACGTCATAGTATCCTGGGGTCCTTTATCGAAATACAGCTTGTCATTTGCGGGAAGCACTCCAGCAACATTTGAGTGCTGCTTATAATTGAAGTTTTCACAAGCTTATCGAGCTTCCTTCAAATATATTACCCAACGGTACTTCAATTCCATTTGCTTGCTGTGTTTTTCCACACATTCATATGAATCTAACATTTCTATTTATTCTATTCACGCGTTTTATTACTTACTTTCTTCCAATTGCTGACAGATGAATGCTTCCACTCCCCTCTCAGAAATGTTTCTCTTCACATGCATAGCATGCAAGAATATCCCTTATTTTTGCTGTATTACCTCTAATTTTTCAATAGCCAATAATTTTGTGGATCATTGATTGGCGGTGCTTCTGCATCTAGCTCAATTTGCGAGCTATTTCTCCCTTCTGTGCGTACAAATTCACCCTTCATAGCTCTCAAGGAGCAACGAGCAGCTGGTCTTAGGTGCGAGCGCCCCGCACTTGACCAGCAATAAATGTTTAAGTACTTCGAGTATTATTGTAAAATATGTGGTGAAAACGTTTACGTTGATTGTGCAAATTTTGGTGCATCTGCGGTGTAGGTGGGCGTTTAGTGTGGTTAAGCTGGTAAATATTGCGTTACACGAAAAGTCCACAGTTTCAATTGAACTTTGCCAATTTCAAATATCTATTTCGTAATTTCGGTATAAAGAGTAATTCAACCATCAAGTACATTTAATACAGAACGGTTAAACTTAACAGAGGCTTTGGAAGACTGAAGTCGCTTTTTTTTTGAAGGGCACAAAAGTTGGTATTGGATTTTGACCTCCAAGATTTTGAAGACTGTTTTTATAAACTTCTAATCTTAATATGTATATATAAATTGCGTGTCGCGTTGTTTGTCCGCGCTGGACTCCTAAGCCTCTTAACCGATTTCAATCAAATTTGCACACCGTGAGCAGTCTGATCCAACTTGAAACATAGGATAGCGTTCCTGTGGAGTTTCTTTCCGAGAAGTAGACCAGGGACCGATATATTCGAACAAAATCTACTCACGGTTCGATTCGCCTGAAATTTGGTACATAGATAGCACTTAGCCTAGATAAGTATTTACGATACTTTTTTTCGGGAAGAGGACCCTGTCTTTTCGAACAAATTCTGTTCTTGGATTAATTTACCTGAAATTGGGTATATAGGTAGCCCTTTGCCTATATTAGCATTTATGACACCTTTTTTCGGGAAATGGAGCAGGGACGGACTGGGAGTGGCACTGAGACTGGGACTGGAACTTGGACTTGGGGTGGGACTGGAACTGGGAAAAGGAGAAAAAAAACTAGAGAGGAGAAAAGAGGGAAGGAGAAAGGGATAGAGTTAGACGAAGATAGAGAGATACGGATAGATGGAGCGGAAAAGAAGTGAGGGAAAAGACGGATAGGGAAAAAGAGACGCAGAAAAAAATGCCGAGGAAAAAATGAATGAAAAGATATGTCAAAGGGGGAGCGAAGGGAAGGGAGAGTAAGAGGTAAAAACTTCTTAAAAGTTATGCAGATAGACCAAGACTAGAGCAAAGCAATTTGCAAGATTTTTCTAGAAATTAAATTTCCGTTCTTAAACTTTTTTTCCTATTTAAGCCAATTGGCTTTATTGCATTTCTAATAAGTCTCTAAAGCAAATTTTTTAGTACAGTGAAACCTTCAATGTACGGACATTCACTTTCAGCCAACTTCTATCCGCCCAAAAGAGGTGTGCGCTCGACGGAGTGGGTAGCTATTTTAATTTTTTTGAATAAGTTAAGAGATGTAGTGCTCACAACCTTCCATTGTAAAGAAAAGTTTTTACATTATTTTTTTCTAAAAATTATATAAACCTGTGCTTCGGTTGAAATCTTAGAAACCCCACCCCCAATGGCGCTGAAATGTTGAAAGATACGATACACGATACGAAAATGGAACCAAAGTAATGAAATCAGTTTGGCCTATGGTACTGGAAAAACTGCTCAAGTTGCAATCGCTTAAATTTTTTATTGAAAACTGGGTGGTCATGGCAATAATCTAGCATACCACAACAACTAAAAGTGTGTTAGGGTGGCGCAAATAATTACTTCTATGAATTGGAATCGGGAGAAGCTTACACTCATTATAGGTCACCGGTCATATGTGCATAGATGGTAAGGAAAAGGCTGATGAACTGTGAAAGGAGACAATAGCTGTACATGTTCAAATAAATAGGAAACTTGTAAAACCAAGGGTGGGCCCTAGGTACCTTCCTGGTATTATCCAAGAGAACGTAGTGGCTGATAATGGTTCTTGAGGGAGATTTTCATTTCATTTCATTTATTCGGAAAAAATACATTAGTACAATAAGACAAATTGTCTTTTGTAGTACAACAAACATAATTCATATAATTCATTTAAATAAATAAATAAAAGATGCTAGAAAAACAAGCATATCAAAAACAATACTACAAAACTTTAAATTTTTAATTTTTTGAATTTTAAATTTTGGTTAAATTAGATTAAGATAAGATAAAAATAAAACAAATGCCCAGTTTAAGTTTGTTGACTAGAAAAATAACTGAATATAATATGTTTGTAGTTGCTTTGGTTTACATTATTCCTAATTGCAGCTGGGATAGAGTTCCAAATACGTACGGTGTTGACGAAAAACAGCCTTGTCGAAGCAACGAAGTTAAAGTTAGGCACAACTAGATTACTCGTCCTGGGAGACCTAGTGAATGTCAATTTCTCAAAAAGATATGCTGGTGATTTTGTGACAATCAAGCGGTACAAAAAATCACACTTCTAGCTTTTTGGTAGTCAAATATGTTACATCCTAATAGCTTGATCAAATTTTCGTAACCCGAAAACGTAACGAGTTACATGATTAAAGGCGACCTCAACTTTGTGTGCAGAACATGAGTCCAACTTGTTATAAACGAGCTCTGAATAGTTTATTATTGGCAAAAGAAGCTGTAGGGCCAGTTTTCTTCTAATATGCGGAGGTGTGAAAGGTGCAGATTGCCTAAGATTGCGCAAAGTGGTATACACTTTACCCATGACTGTATTGATGTGGTCTTCACAAGTTAGATTAGAGTTGATAACGAAACCCAAATTTTTAGTTCTAGAAACAATTTGTAAAGCCGAGTTTCCAATGTATATTGGTGAGGCAAGGGCATCAACGGACCTATTCTTCGAAATGGGCAAAATGAACGATTTAGTTGCATTAAGGCAGAGACCATTATTATTGGCCCAGCTCTGTACTGACAATAAATCATTATTTACTTTAAGACAGAGGTTGGCTACGTCCGTGAAACTACCAGACAAATATAACTGTATGTCATCTGCATATACGTGCATTTTCATGTGCTGACAAACCGAAAAGATATCGTTTACGAAGATACTGAATAACAAAGGCCCAAGAATGGACCCTGCGGAACACCTCGGGGTAGGTGTTTGGTCCCCGAAATTTCGCAACCAGTATTAACAAGTTGTGATCTTCCTGTTAAGTAACTCTCCATTACCATCAAAGCACTGTAGGCAAATCCAAAATATGTTTTAAGTTTATAAGAAAGTAACGCATGGTCACAGAATCAAAAGCTTTAGAAAAATCTAATAGACAAAGCAGAGTTAGTTGGTTTTTATCAATGCGTATGTCATCAAGAATTTTAAGTAGTGCCGTTGTACAACTATGCTTGGCTCTAAAGCCCGATTGGTGTGGTGATAAGAGGTTATTTCTAGAAATGTGCAAAATTATTTGCTCTGCTATCAGCCTTTCAAAAACTTTCGACAGCGCGGGCAATATGCTAATGGGTCGATAATCACGGACCGAGTTTGCAAGCCGTTTCTTCGGGACGGGTCTTACCATAGCACATTTCCACGATTCAGGAAACCGAGAAGTTATGATGCAATGGTTGATGATGTGTGTGAAGGTACTCAGTATAAATGGTAGAATAATTTTTACAAATTTTATTGGTATACCATCAACCCCGATGGCATTGGATTTAACTTTAAGTAAGCACCTTACCACGTCGCATTCGGATACCGCCCTGAACTCAAAATTTTCTCCACAGTAGCGCCCATAAGCATTTGGAAAAGGCGCAGTAGGATTTACAGCAGGACTACTCACAAACGCATCATTAAGGGTGTCAGCATTTAGTTCGCATACATGTTTGTCCCTTCCATATACTCGCAAGCTTTTTAGAATACGCCAAAGAGTTTTTGGAGGTAGCGAAGGGTTTAGCCTTGAGGTAAAAAATCTACTTTTTTCGTTCCTTATTATCTTATTAGCGATATTTCTGGCAGCTTTATAGGCAAGCCATGCAACATTACTTTTACTCCTCCTCCACGATTGGTATGCCCTACTACGTGCTTTTATTGCCGCTTGAACTTGGCCATTAAACCACGGACACGAAACATTTCTAGGTCTACTTGAGCGAATAGGCACATGTATGTTAAAGGCATTAACGATTTTGCTGTTAAGGAACTCAAGTTTTTCATCAGCAGAAACTAGTAACCAACAATCACTCCAATTAACACAGGACAAATCAGAACACAAAGCATTATAGTCAAGTAAGCGGTAATCCCTAAAACTAAAGGTACTACCAGCATCACAGCGGTTAAATTGTATATCTAAGGAACAAAAATAAGATCATGGTCTGATAAAAATGGCATCTGGTCAAATTTTAAAACTATTGAAGGGTCAGAAACAATAAAATAATCCAGAAGACTAGGACAACAATTAACACCAAACCTGGTTGGCACATTGTTATTGACAACACTTAGACCAGCACCAGATACATAATTTAACATACTATTACTATATGAGTCACGAACAAGCAGATTAACATTGAAGTCTCCACAAACTATTAAGCTGTCATAGTCTACAAGGTACCGAGACAACGTAGCAAATAACATATCAGGGCTGTTGGTTTTGTGGGGACTATAAACACAAGATACAAGGACTTTGGTAGACAAATCGTGCACCTCGACAAACAAGTATTCAATGCTCGAATCCACCGACTTGCAAATGAGTTTCACGTTAATGTGACTCCTACAATAAACTGCTACGCCACCTCCTTTCCTACCCACCCTATCATTTCGAAACAATTTGTAGTTATTAATATTAAAGTGCCTATCATCAAGATCCTCAAGAAGCCACGTCTCCGACACGCAAATGACATCAACACATGAGTTTTCAAACACATATCTAATAAAATCTACTTTCTCAGCATTTAAACTTCTGGCATTAAAATGCACAATATTAAAACCATTGCTTTGCTGACATAATATGTTTATCATGGCAAGACTGCTGTCGCCCGCACCACACACAGTTTGGTAAAGTTTCTGGTAACTCTACGAACACCTAGCCTAACGTCAGACAATCGGGTACCCTTTCATCTGTGTTATTATTCAGTAATTTTTAAAATACCGGCCACTGTGCTTGCCTCGCCTGTAACAAAGGCGATAGTTGCTTCCATAACTTGAAACTTTGATGCCACTCTAATAACTTTTACAATTATCGATTTGAGCATTACTTGTAAAAGAACTCTGCAAATTTTTTAAAAACTTCTACTTCCCAGATTTTTTGAACGAGTTCATGTTAAATTGCCCTTTAAGTGTCGCTTTATTAATATTTAACTTTTCGAGCTATTTAAAGATAGTTTGTAGAGACTTATTTGGAAAAATATGCTCGTTTCAACATCAACCTCTTTTCTTCATATACTTATGTGTGTACATTTGTACTTAATTTCATTCATCTTTAAATCAAATTCTAAATCAGCATACTAAATTTAAAGCCCTTAAAGCTTTCTGTGCACATCTTTATTTCTTATCGCTAATCTGACAATCGTTTATATAACATAACAATTCTCTAGCGCACATGAGCTAACACAGCGCCAGAAAAGAATATTTCGTTCGAATAATCAAATAAGCTTAACTAAGTGTCCAGCAATCTAGGAGCATAACTGCTTGTTTAAACAGCAGGCAAGAATGCAGCTATGAGTTTATGAAGCATTACGAAGTCATGCTGTTGTTACTTCTTGTTATATATGCGGGCGTACATCAACGGACAACACAACAATTACATACATACACATTGAAATAATTTTATATACGCCTATGTGTATGCTACAGTTTGGGCTCAGGCATATGCAAAGATCTATGCGTTCACAACAAAAAGTGTTTTAGCCTAAAATTTAATAGCAATATAACTAACAATCCCGACATGAACAAAGTTAAGAAGAAGCACTTTAAATGATTTCGTTGTTGCTACTGCATATATACAGGGGATATAAATTTATATTTTGTTTATTCACTTGTCAGGCGAGTGTGACAAGCTGTCAGCTAAGATGGGTAATACATAAGTAAGCAATAGAGCAAATCAAATAGTAAAGTTGTAAAATTGGTAGATTGTTATAGTAGTAACATATTGTAACGAATTTCGGAAAATTCCGCTTATTTGAAACCTTCTGCTAACGTTCGAATCGCTAAACTGTTCAATAAATCACTCCAATATTCTGTGTTGCAAAATGGTTTTTATTAGACTAATTTGGGAGTAGTACAATTATACTTCACAATTATACTTCACTTCGCAACTAATAGCGTGTTTAAATCAAACTGATCAATCATGCCTCAGCTTGCGCTGTTTTTATACTCTCGGTTTCCTCGTTCACATATTTCTCCTAAGGTCTAGTAATTTCGCGAACTTCATGCTTGGTTGCCAGCCATATATATGTATATTTGTAGTTTGTAGCCATATCCGTGTGTATATGTGAGTATTACTTCGGCTGAAGATTACATGTGTTTGTGAGTATCTCTTCGTTGCTTTGTATGTATGTGTGTAAATGATGATTGATTTGTTTAGAGTGGCAGTTTGCTTTATGATTGGTGTGCCTTTATTCACTTAGTATCAGCTTAGTGATGCTAATATTCGTCACAATATTATAAAAATAAAAATAAAATAAAAAAATTGTAAGCACTTCCTTTTTATAAATAGACAAAAATCAGCGAAATATATCTCCTTATATAAAGACATTGCAAAAATATTTATGAGAAGTAAAAATATAAAAGTGGAGCGCACATTACTTGGATTGGAAAGTTGGTAGGAAAGGAGATATTATTAGTCTGTCAATTATTTGCATCTCCAATTCAATTTCTAGAGTTACTTGAGTAGCTTCCATCTTGATTTTTTGGGTTGTTAGCTTTTCTATGGCGTAATATGCCAACTAAAAAATACAACAATAAATGTCTCTTCAAACTCCAAACTATTTAAATGAATTTACAGTTATTGCTGAAAATTTACTCTTTTGAAAACTTCCAAATACGAAAACACACAATTGAACCTAAAATTGGTTTTGAGATTTATATACATATGTTTGAAGGATTTTCTGTCACCCCTTGTCTAATTTTGTTTGGAGACAACTCGGGGTTCAGTTTTGTGCTATTTTTTTATCGTTTAAAAGGCTGTAAGAGATAATCATGTAAAGTTTTATTTCGATTCAACTTTGAAAAGTCACCAACTCGCTAAACCTCTGTTAATAACTTCAAAATTACTTTTTTTTAGTTGGAAAGCAACTTGCGAATTGGAACTGATATTTTTCGAAAACTCTCCAACACTTTCAAAAATTATGCAACCCAGCAAATATTTCTATAAAAAGTCTTGTTGTTAAAAAAAAACTAACAAGTACTTAATGTCTGCAATTTTGTAAGGTTCATCCATTTTTCATGATTCCAATGTATTTTTACTAGGATCCTAGAAAGCCTCATAAGCTTTCACAGATCAGAAAGATCGTACTTTTTTCAAAATTGCTTACTCTTAAAGCTCCAAACTTTCTGTAATCAACACAAAATAATTTTTGTGTAGTATGGAAACTCTACAAACAGAAGCGCAATATATAAGTCGCTTATTGAACACATACAGAAAATCATTTAAGTAAATATTTAACTTAGCTTGAACAAATTGAAAAGTCTCCAAAAATCGTAGTCACTGTAAATGTTTTGGAATCTAAACAATCTTCAACGCTTTGGCATAAGATAACAATGTGCTAATATTTTTTAAAAACCATGTTCATAAGTCTGCACATGAATCCGCGGGACTCAAAAACTCTTCGAAACGATATCTAAAACTTATCGATAAAGCGGTCTTGGTAACCTTCTACTTCTGTTCTCAACGTACCACAAATTGTCAAAAAAACTAAATTTATATTTCTTAAACACCTATAACTCACCAGAAGCTCTTCAGTGACAGTGGATGGTTAATTTAGATAAAAGTAATGAGCTCAACCAATAGCCCACTTCATAACAACACGAAGGGTGCATTTGGTAAAAACTCACCGTACACCTACATTTTTTCTTTAAGGCTGAAAATGTGGGGTTTTTGTTTCCGTTATACGAGGTATTGGGATTCGATGGCCTCAAGTCTCCAGAGACAAAAAAATTTCTCGTAATAGCATTCTCAGCAGCATCAATATCGTCATCATTAATGAGCGCTCAGCACAAGGCTTTATAATTTTCTTTATGTTTTTATAAAAAAAAATTGTACTAAATTTAGTACTAATTTTCACAGTAAAGTAAAAACCCAACATTTTTCTTCACAAAAACTCCATACACCCAATATATTTATTGCGGCTGAATTTACTTTTCTGGCTCTCAGCACCAGGCTTTATAATTTTCATTATGTTTTTATAAAAAAAAATTGTGTGCTCAATTTAGTACTAGTTTTCCACAGTAAAGTACAAAACCAAACATTTTTCTTGATAAAACTCTCCCATACATCCAATACTTTATTGCGGCTGAATTTACTTTTCTCGATCTGTAAGGCACAGGGTTTTTAGTTTCCTTTACACACTGTCAAGAAAACCATTAGTCCACAAATTCTCCAAATTAAAGTCTCCAACAAGTATCCAAACGCAAAAATCTCTCAAAAAGTGTTTTTAGCACCATACTTTATAATTTCTTTTTTAGTCTAACAATAAGCACAAACACATACATACATAGCTATAGAAAATAATAATTACAAAGAGGACAAAAATATATACCTTAAAGCCACCTGTGATTTATTTATACAGCGAAGTACTTAATACAAATTCAGCTTTTAAAATCACTAAGGACATACATAATTTGTATGTAAATTAATTTCCAATGTGAAAATAAACGATTGTTTACCGAGATCACTCTTTTGAAAATAATTAATATTTAATGGCTTACAACGACAACTACAAAACGTACACGTAGCACATGGATATTTAAAAATAATGACCAAAAAATGGAAATTTGTTACTTTTTGGACCCGAAATAACAAATTAACATTAACCCAAAACACTTAAGTGTCTATGTATGTGTACGCGCATCTTTTAGGGCAGAGGCATTATAAGAATATATTGTGGATAGCCATGTACTAGATATACATAATTCCAACCGCATTCAGATGAAAGTACTGTGGGTTAAAAATAGACGCTGTCTGTTCTGATTTGCTTATAACGAGGGTAATTCAATAAATATTTTATATACTTTTTTGCTACACTACAACAAGCCTTTAAAGCTCATGTTGTAGCCACGTGAAGCAAGTTTTTATACTCAGCGTGCTTTGCACACAGAGTATATTAACTTTGATTGGATAACGATTGGGTGTACAGGTATAAAGGAATCGAGATAGATATGGACTTCCATATATCAAAATCAATAAAAATTTTTAAAAGGGTCGTGGACGAATAAAATAATCTATATCTTTGCAAAAAAAGAGCTTTATATCAATGGTTTTTCATTTCCCAAGTGGATTTATAACAATAAATAACAAATACTTCAAATTCTAAAAAATGGGCGTGGCACCGCCCATTTTATGACTAAGCAATTTTCTATGTTTCGGGATCCATAACTCGAAGAACAATTAGCCGATCGTAATGAAATTGGGTACACAAACTTTCTCTATTACAGAAAATATTTCTAGAAAAAATGGACGAGATCGGTTAAAGACCACGCCTACTTTTATATAAAAGATTTTTAAAAGGGTCTTAGACTAGAATAATAAGCTATAACTTAGCGAAAATAGTTTTTGAATCAATGATGTTTCACTTATCAAGTTTTATTGTAACAGGAAATGGGGAGAATTTTTTTTAACGGGCGGTGCCACGTGTTATGTAGAAAAGTAATTTATCTGAAATGAAATGTACAATCGAAGCTCACGCTGAGTATATAATGTTCGATTACAACGGAACATTTACTTGTTTTATTTAAAAGTTATGACGTCAAAACTGTTTTTATACCTTTCATGAACATGAAATGGTATATTAACTCTGGCCGATGTTTGTAACGTTGAGAAATACAGAAGATGGACTCACCATTAAGTATACCGAATTGATCAGGGCAATGAACTGAGTTGATATAGCCATGTCCGTCTGTCCGTCCGTCTGTCCGACCGTCTGTCTGTTTGAAATATCTCAAATTTTGAGATATCTCAATGAAATTTGGCACAAGAATGTATTTTTGTATTATATTAGACATTTGTCGGATCCGGTAGGATCGGACCACTATAACATATATCTCCCATACAACCGATCGTTCAGATAAGACGATTTTGGTCATTCCTGCTGCAATTTAGAAAGTATAAACGTGAAACTCGGTGATATATATTTTAATATATCGTAGAAGATTTTCCGAAAAAATCACTTTGATCGGAGCTATATATAGTATATATCCCATACAACCGCTCGCTCAGATAGAAAGATTTTTGGCCATTTCTCCCTGAATTTAGAAAGTATAAACGTGAAACTCGGTGATATATATTTTAATATATCATAGAAGATTTTATGAAAAAATCACTTTGATCGGAGCTATATATAGTATATATCCCATACAACCGATCGTTCAGATAGAAAGATTTTTGGCAATTTCTCCCTTAATTTCCAATATAAAAACGTTAAACTTGGTGATATTATTCCAATATATCATAGAAGATTTCATGAAAAAATCTTTTCGATCGGAGCTATATATAATATATATCCCATACAACCGATTGTTCAGATAGTAATATTTTTAGCCATTTCTCCCTTAATTTCCAATATAAAAACGTGAAACTTGGTGATATATATTCTAATATATCATAGAAGATTTCCTGTAAAAATCATTTCGATCGGAGCTATATATAATATATATCCCATACAACCGATCGTTCAGATAAGGGGGTTTTTTGCCATTTTTTATTTTAAATTTATCTTAAAAATCGTTTAGGTATGTACATCTGTTCTCTCTATATTTGTTATCTTATACATCCGATTATTTGGAGATTACGAACGGGATAAGATTATTGTTCAGCCCCATTCATGAAAGGTATGAAGTCTTCGGCATAGCCGAAGACAGTCCCGTCCTTGTTGTTTTGTAAGCTCAAACCTGAAGTTTGAAGTGCAAAAAACAAACATTTCGTGCTAAACCGTAACTTTCAGTATTAATGTAGGAAAAACTGGAATGTTGCGTGAGAAAAAATTAAATCTATTTTTAGGCGCCACAGACTTGAATAGCTTGCCGCTATGGTATAATTGAATTGTTATGTTGCTTTAAGCTTAAACTAAGATACGAACTAGGGAAGAGTGAGAAAGAGCGGCAGGAAGTACATGTACCAGGCAAAAGTTTTCTTTGCTTATACCAAATATAGATACATAGAGAATTAAGTTAAATCATAAATATCAAATATGCACGTGCCTTCTACAAGGGATTAAATTACACATTAATCTTAGTTCGTGCTCGAGGAATATGAAAAAAAATATGGCAAAAAAAACATGCGTATAAAAATGAGAAAAAATAAAAATTCTAGAAAAATCTAGAAATAACGATTTTTTTGTATTTTCTTTGAAGGGAATTTTCTTTTTATATAGGGATGATTATGTAGTAGATTCCAAATTTTATGCGGATAAATATAGAACAAACTGGCATGAAAAATGGAACTTACGCTTCTGCACGTGCAACATATTTTTCCATCATTAGATTAGATATGTTCTGAACTAACATTCCAGCATATTTGTTTGTTTAGGAAATGGAAATTTATCAGCTATATAATACAGCTTACAAAATTGTTGCATACTTCATGGCTGAAGATATCGTTTTTTCTTCTCCGCAGTATTCCACATTGCACAAAAATGTTCTCTGAGACACCACTAGTTACATTTCCCGGCATATTTCCCTTCCATTTCAGCATAGCTGTCAAGCGGAGTCCCTGGAATTCTACGTCATCAGAAAAAGTTAGGTCTTGGGTGCCAAAAAAGTGTGAGTGAAAACTTTGAGCTTTTTATCCATGTAGTGACGATGACCCCTAAATTGTGTCCTCTTTATAATTTGATTAACCACTTTACTCAACTTCAACAATGATTCCACTGCAAATTTTTAGGATTTTACCAAATAACAGTACCTCTACATAATCTGCATAGGCCACCATTTTGGCGTCATACCCTTTAAGCTATTGAAGTATGTTGCCTATCAGCTAAAAACAGGCGTGCTGTATCATTACGGGACCTTGGATTGTTGGGTATGATTCTGCAAAGTTAAGTCGACCCTTAACGGTTTACGTAGGTCTTCAATATCAATAATATCCTAAAAGTGTTCTATCGCTTGCAGTTGGACCTTGTTGATCTTCTTTATGCGAGAACGCATCCCAAGTGTTTTACATGACATGCTTGTGAACCACTTTATTCCGAGCAGTCTGAGAGGAACGGATCATGCTTGGCTGATTATTGCACGACATAAGATTAATTTATTCGAAATTTTTTTAAAGCACTTTGGCTTCTCGTAATTATTAAGGAACACATAAAAACTCTCAAGTCACGTTCCAATCAGAATAACACTAACGCACATGTATTTGGGAAATCTGAAAAAATTTGAATATTTCTAATATAAAATGGTATTTGCTGAAATTATTTTGCGACTTTCTGTATACATTTAAAATTCTCCCATATTTCTAACAGTTTTTGAAATATATTTGAGCATTTCTGCGATAAAATTGTGGGAATTGTGGGTTGCAGAAGAACAAGTTTTGTATCTGAAATATGTTTGAAGTTTCTGAAATATATTTACTGTATTTTGAAAAAAGTCAGAAAGCTTGAAGTTTTGCACGCTTCTCTCCCACTCCAGCTTGTTACTGTTAATAAGAGTCTTTCACTGGCAAAATTACCTATAACTAATAACTCGTTACCTAAGCAATCAGCAAGTGTAGAAACTTAAACCTTCGTCAATAAAATTTAGTTGAGAAAGAAGTCAACACCTTCAAATTCATTTGTCTCAATGAGTTCTTCATATTGTGCTGAAAAGTCATCGTCGTCAACTTTTCCTCCTTCATCTTATCCAAAAACATTGAAACATGCGAAACTCGTTAGGCTTACTTAATTGGCGATTAACCGTTTATACGGCTCGTCCGGCTAGGTTAGGTTGAAATGGCATGTCAATAAAGGTTTCAAATAGTCTGAATGTGTCAATAATATTACCAAAGTTTGTTTGGCAACCCAAGGAAACACTTCGACAAGATATCAGCGCCTATATTGTAAGATAATTCCGCTCTTTTTGCAAATACTAGAAGTATTATAGGACCCAGCTTTATTCTTTCTCTAGATCTGACAAATCTGAAGCCTTTATAGCCAGAGCGTTGAACTTGTGATGGAATACAAACATAGAACGTGGTAAACTATTCTGTGTTGCACTCAGCACTACCTACAGCTTCAGTCCTAATTAAGCGTAATATATAAGCAGGAGACGTCAGAAACCAGTATTTCGTTAGTATGTCCATAAGCTTTAATTCTTTTTTCTTAAGAGATTTGAGCATGCTTATAAGTCTATCATCTCAAGACTTGCATATTATCTTAGAATTCTAGCAGCGTCCCAAAACTCGTAGTCTGAATATTTTTTTGCAAGTTTAAAAACAAAAAATTCAAAAAAATAGAAAGAATGCGGAATACAAAGATTAATGTAAACGAAAAAAACACCGAAAAGTTGAGCAAATTTATCAAAAGCCAGAATCAGCCAGATGGGAAGACCCACAGCTATGTAGCAACATCCCAAACAAACTAAATTGTGAATTGTGCAGCGGTAGCGTAGAAAATAACAACAATGTACACGGTTTCTTTTGTGTTTCATGCCTTGAGCCTCAGCTAAATGTCGTTAAAACATTGTTGCCATTTATATCATCAGACAACAACAATAAAAAATAAAACACAAAATACAAAAGCAAACTCCAGCTACCAACAAGCTGTGTGACGTATTACTACCACCGGTGTGCTTGGTGTTCTAATGAGTGATGAATGTGTCATGTGGGAATTACTGTTAAAGCCACAGTAAGCATGCTCTTAGGTACACATACAAACGCTCGGGTGTTGTACATAAATAATTACTGAAACGGAGATGTGAGTATAGAAGTGAAATGCACGATTTCGTAATTCGATGTTAACCAAAACATATATGTACAAAGTTATGTATTTACCTATACATACCAAGCCTCACAAATATGTAAAGATGTATCTATATGATACCCCTTTCATGCTTACTGCTGCTGTAACATTTGCTTTATAACTTCTTTTTTTATTTCCACATTTGTTTTGTTGTTATGGCCTTTGTCATGTTCCAGATGTTGGTATCAGCTACCGTGCACACTTAAACGAAAGTTGAGAAATTTATTGTTGGTGTCAGTTTGGCGGCGTCGGAGTGCAGTGAAATGTTTATTTGCGTTATTCCTTTTTAGTGTGGGTCCTACCAATGACCTTAGCGCTTTTAATTAGAATTTTTGCAATTTTCGTTAGCGTTAATATAAACAAGTATTCATAGAAAAAATTATACGGAGGAAGACTTAAATTCCCTACCACATATCGCGCTTTAAGCCATATTAGTAAGGAGAATACTGATTTCTTTCACCCTTTTAACACCATATGTTTGGGTTTACTGGCGCCAAGAGGTCATACCAAAGTAATTAAAATTGTTTTGCATCTGGTCCTTTCAGCGGAGTAGGTACCGCTCTCTTCCTCTGTTTCCATAAGCGGGTTCCGATAAAAACTACTTTCTTAGCAGCAGCATCATCTTTCATTCGCAAAGCATATTCTAGCCAGCGCAGCCGCTGCGTTTTAATCCGTTTGACTATGTTGATGTCTGGGTAAAGCTCGTACAGCTCATCATCAAATCTTCTTCGGTACTCGACGTCGCCAAAGCATAGAAGTGCGTAAATCTGTCGGCGAACTACTCTCTCGAACACAGAACCACTTCATATGAAGTTGTCATTATCCATGCTTCTACACCATATAGTAGGACGGGTACGGTAAGTGACTTGTAGAGCATGATTTTCGTTTGCCGAGCGAGTACTTTACTTTTCAATTGCCTACTTAGTCCGAAGTGTCATTTATTGGCAAGAGTAATTCTTCGCAGGATTTCAGAGCTGATGTTGCTGCTAGTGTTAATGTAGGTTCCCAAATGTGTCTTTTACTAGGCCCATTATTTAATAATTTCGAAAAGTATGAGTGACATTTTATTTTGCATAGTTTATACCCACGTATGCGTAAAGTACTATAAAAGTACAGTTACAAATATCTTTTTCGTAGCAAACGCTGAATTTAAACGCATATATTTTATTTCAAATGTTGATGCTAATACATCAACTGAAATTGAATTTATTCATTTCGAAATTAACATTTACAGTATAGTCATGCAAGCTTACAAAGTGGAGAAAACTGAAAAGGAATTTTTTGCCACCCTTTTTTTGCTACAAATTGTGGTGGTTATCAATAAAAAGAGGAACCATAGAATGATATTTAAGATTTTTCGATTATTCTGGCTTTAGGCATATCAGATTCAACTCCCTATCAAACTTTTAACCATGCCAGTGACAGAATATGACACTTTTTAAGTTCAAAAATAAAAAGACAATACGCGTATGGCTCAGCGCTCTAGAATGACATGAAGGCATATAAAGGTTTGCCTACACAGTTCTCTGTGAAAAAAGACTTTCAACAGATAACCTACAAGTACGGTAAAACTTTCTAAGATCTCAAAATTAAATTAAAAGAACAATATATGTATATGACTTGGAATCATGAAACGACCCTACTGTGCGAAAACAAGTTTTCGAGAAAAACGCGTTTAAAGTTTTTGTTTAGCTTGACTCTCTGTAACGGCCGGCCGTTGTGAGCGAATTTTGTAATTAAAATTTAAGTAACTTCCCGATAAGCTACAAGCTGGAAACTTCGAATATAGTTCAGAACCAGATGACAATGCAATAACAAGAAAAAAACTCCGATAGGGGACGCATGAAACGAAATATTACAAAAAATCGTATATGTGGTCGAATTTGGCTTTAAATGCGATTTGTTAAAAAACTAAGAAGATAAAAAACTGCGGTTTGTTCCATTGGAACGAGCGTTAAATCTTGTATAAGAATCAGTGAATAAGTGAAGAACGGTATTTTCGCACAATAGGGTCGTTTCATGATTCCAGGTCACATATACAAAACAGTAATACGTAAACGCTTGCATTCAATACTTTGAAAAACTTTCTTCAACGTCGCTATTCAGACCGCTTTATCAACAGATTGTTGAGGAGGTCTCTTAGTGATCCTTGTGTATAGAACTCTGCTACTGATTAGCTGATAAAAATTTTCAAGTTCAAACACTATCTATGCGCTTTGTTTACGGCATATGCAATATAGTTGCCTGATTTTAGGCGTTATACCTTATAAACGCATTTACAGCCGAGAAGTATGCAACTGAATTTTTGTTTGCATATTTTTTCGTATTTAATGCCAGCACTATTCACTGCTCTAATACTTATGTATTATTTAATTGAATTTTATGGTTAATATACTCAGAAATTTCATGCAAATTTTATTAAATTACCACTCACGCCTTCATTCATATACCAGCTTTGGGTTCATAGGCTGATTGGATTAATGAAGTGTGTGTGCATTTTGTGCTTGTATTTAATGTGAATTTGGTCAAATGTGCACAATGAAGGCATGGCTTATTTTGTCATAGCATTAGTGTGAAATTAGATAAATAGTAGGATTAAAAATTATGCGTTAATGGGGTTCAATTAAAGCAGCTAGGTGGTGCATTATTTAGTAATCTAAAATATGTATATAGTTTTAAATTAATTTCTCGTACGCTGGGTTAAAAATATTGCGTAGTATGTACGTTGTAGCATACTTTTAGGATGAATAGCTTCTGGGTTATTAATACAGACTGAAATTCGGTTTATACGCAAATATCAGCCTAAAATTATATTACTCAATTTAATCACCTGATAAGAGATAGGGCTTTCGTTTTCGGTTTCAATCCCCTACCTTAAAAATGTCGAATTAATACCGCTTACATTGATGAATGTTCGACATTCATTTATAAAATAGTTGCGCATTTATAAAATAGATCTTGCAGTGATGCCGGCCTCTCGCTGACTCCTGGGAACGCCTACATGCTGCCGGAGGAAGAGGATTCCGCTTTTAATCTACAGGAAATGTTTGATCCCTTCGTAAAAACTGAGCTGGTATTTAGTTCGATGTCTCTTCCAACCTTTCAAAGAATTAAAAAGAATATACTAGACTGTAAAGAGAACTTTCGTGGGACAAATAAATTTAACTTTAATATTACAAAATTTATCGGTAACATTAGGCAGAATTTTGGCCGTGCAAGTATGTACACTCTTCCCAAGAGATAGCGTTTCCTAATCGAATATTACGCTCATAGCCTTTGTTGGGCTCTGTTACCGCTTCAGAGGTGAATCGTTGAATCTTACCTACCTGTTTTTTTTTGAATAGCCCACCCAACAGTCGTATGCTTCACCAGTGCTTAGAAGGTTGGGATTGCTCGACTAGCAGGCCATACATCGATCCCGTGAGTTGCGCTCTAAGCCAGCTTTTACCTTGTTCTGTGTTTAGCCTCCAGTCTTCTTAGGCATCAGGAGCGCTCCCAAGTGTTTCACACTACCATTAGGAGTAATGATTACTTTTAATATTGAAAAAAGAATTTCAACACATTACTGTACGGCGACTTTAAATTCTAAGCTAAAATTTAAGCTTTATTGTCGCAGCGATATTCCTTTAGATGTAGTTTTGACATCAGATTATCTCACACTGACGTTGAACTTTGTCCAGAGCTTTGAATTGAAGTTCGTCCAATGAAGGATAGAGTGTGCATTAAGAAAGAATTCTCCTTGTACATCAATGATTTCAAAACAGACTGCGATGTGCGCGTTTGGGCTTTTTCGCAATTACTTAAGGTTTCGTTTTTAGTTTATCTCTCTGACTACGTAAGAATCTTTGAAGCTGAAGTACAAGGTAGAGTGAAGGTTTGTGGATTCTGAAACTCAGCTAGTTATATAGTACTCAAAGCCCTCAATTTGTATTCGAAACCTCCAAGGTCTTCAGTTACTGGGAGAATATGCTTTGGCCATAAGCAGACCTCACAAATATCACGGTTTCCTAGTCAAACGAACATTGAGGTCATCTAAAAGACAGGGGTTATCGCGATGCAACATCGGCAATAAATAAAACCGAAATCTACAAAGAGATTGCAGGAGATGACAGTTTACAACTGGCGTTCCAAGTGGACTGTGAAATAGCAAAACAGCCATGTATAAGCGCATTAAATCTTTTATAGTACTGCCATAATTAACGCTGAAAACATGGTAAGCCAATAGACGTAGGATTTGCTACGAAGAATATAAGTTGTCTTTGGTAATCGCATTGCGTGTATAGAAAGTCTGTAAATATTATTATTATTACCTATTAATTTTTTCATAAACAAAAAATTTCTCTAAATTAAAAAAATATCCGATAATATTCCCAGCGAAATTACCAAAAGCCTCACGTAGGTTAGCTTGCGAGATATGATTGTTGAATGCAAGTCGCCAATTAAAAGTGCAAGCCGGTTTCGAAGAATACATGAAAAGTGTTTTTACATCGAGAAGTTTCTGGAAACATAAGCTCGGATATAGGTCTCTCAGAGGGCACACTCTTTATATATTTCCATCATAGAGCAGAGTAAAAAAATCACACATGCTTAGTAACATCCGTTCGACATCACTCATACGATCGAGCTAAACAATGATCATAGCTTTCCTTACCAGTGATTAACAATTACCATAGCAATACACAGATTAGCCACCACACTAATATGTAGTTTGTTTGGCTATTAAAGCCACTTATATACCTTAACTGTTACAGTCTAAGCAAATGAGTTGTACTTATAAAATATATACGCAAGTGCATAAGTATTTGTGAGCAATTATTGTGGCGACCGTGCAATTGACACCAGCTATGAAATCAAGCAGATAGGAAGTAGATTTTGTTGACGACGATGCATTGTAGAATGAGAGCCATTGCGACACTGTAGCGCGCTAACCACAAAATATGTGAAGTATAACATTAGGCCCGGTTTTTCAGTACAAGTTCAACTCAGTTTGTCAGTTAAACTACGCTTAAACCTTATTCTGCAGTTTTTCAGTCTACTTTAACTGAAGTTTAAGCTGAGCTTAAGCGGCCGATCTGGCAGGGTTAAACTCTAGTTAACCTATCAGTTATTTGCGTTCGTTCGAAATGGCGTCGAATATACCCAACAAGCATTTGGGCTTGAGTACCATTAGAGCTCATGTTGATAACTAGGCATACTTCTAAAATCTCAAGAGTTGTTTCGAAACAGTGGCTCAACTCGAGAATCATAGCGTACTCAGCAAAAGAGGGAATTTTTTATAAAACAAAAATGCTATTACTTAAGTTGAAAAAATTTAATTCCCAACTTG
>JARSSU010007945.1:37500-39844 GCA_029619165.1 Eurosta solidaginis
ATGTGATGTTGATGTCAATAACTTATGATCACAAATGTTATGAGGTGATGTTGATATCTAATGTCACGTTTTGACATGATTGTAGATACGAATTAAGATCATTGGCTCCTGCTCAATCTTTAATATATTATGGATGATCATATTGTAACTAATTATGGGGATTCTAATATTTATGCACCTTTGCTAACGTTCGAATCGCTAAACTGTTGAATAATCACTCCAATATTCAGTATTGCAAACTGGTCTTTATTTAGATACTTTGGGAGTAGTACTTCACATTATACTTCACAACCAATAGCGTGTTTAATCAAAACTGATTAGTTATTACTCAGCTTGCGCTGCTTTTATACTCTCTGTTGCCTCGTCCGCATATTTCTCCAAAGGTCTAGACGTTTCACCTTCTAGAACTGTTGTATCTCCTGCTTGGTAATTTAGTTATATGCGTGTGTATGTGTGAGTAGAGAACTTCGGGCTGATGACTACATGTGTGTGTGTGAGATATCTCTTCACTTCGAGCTGCTGGTTATGTGTGTGCATGTAGCTGCTCGTCGCCTTCCAGTGTCTGTGGGTGAAATAATGAGTGGATGGGTTCATGTACACAAGTGTGGCTGCTGTAATGTTTTGATGTTGTGGATTATTTACTCAAACAGCGTAGTGATGCGTGAATACATCGATGTGACGATGATATATGATGTCGAGTGATATCCTTTGCCTCCTTTCTTATTGTGTATTTTCTTATCTACGGTAAATAGAAGTTGTGCAGCGCCTAAACAGCATTGTCCACGAGTTGATTGTTTCAGTAACATTTGTTACATTTGTGATGCCAAGAGATATGGTCGAATGGTTGTTAGAACTGGTATGCATACGTTACCGGTTGTTAGTATAATGTGAAGTGGAATAATATACAGCGTTTGTTGTCTGATTAGTCTAAGTCGATGGAAAACAACAATATCGCTACATGCAATAGAAATAGAAACGAACAAAATCGGAAAATAATGGGCATGATAAAGACAAGTCATCAAAGGTACAAGTTGGCTAACAAAAACTGAAATCGATCAGAACATTAAAGCAAAAACCTAACTTTCGGTTGCGCGCCGTACATGGCGTATATCAACATTTTGATATGTGCGCCCCCAAATATGCAATGCTACTAACTACTGACATGTTTCCCCCATCTGCTGACAACGCTATACATACTAGCTATTTTCATTGTACGCCAATAGGTAGGTTTTGTTAAATATTCATTAAATTATTAAACCACAGCAGTTTTTACGACACGTTTTGTTTATATGTGGACGTAAACTAATTACCCGAGTACACAGCGCGCCATTTAAGCACTTAGCTTACAGTCATAAGAATTTATGTTTTCATAATTAAGGAATGAAGAAAAACTTATTTTGTGATAGTTGTTTATTTAATGAATTTGCACCAATGTTATTAAGCAATGGATATGATGAGACCGAAATATTGTAAACTATTATGATTCTCTGGCTAGCTGAAAGTTTTATTCTTTTTGGGAGTGACTTTTGAGAACAAAAAACTTATGCTCATGACATACTACTCATTGTTTTTTGAAGCTGTGAACCGAGCGTCTACAGGTATAACAAAATTTACCAAGTGATACAGCAAAGACTTGCTTCCAGATGTATATCACATAAAGGAAGACTCTATTTTTATGATCAAGCAATTTCATTCGTTGAAATTTCAGCGCAGTGTACTTACTTAAGCGTGGTCGCCCCTTTGGCAACACTCCGACGATATTTCTGCCATGCAAAGCTTCTCAGTGACCTCGTAGCTGGCATTTGGGGTCGGCGTCTAAAATGTCTAAAATATGTTATATGTTATATGTAGAGATATACATATGCAACAAAATAAGTACATGTTTCACGGTTCTTGTTGTCTACATGAGATAAGCTATGACTATTAACATCCTATTTGAACAATCTATTGCGCGGGCTATTTTCTGTATGTATGTATACGACCGACCTCTATTATTACCCCTGCAAAAATCGCGAGTACTCCATGCATGCATGTATGGACCAAGCGAGTGCTCCAAAATTAACCACAATTCATACAAAAAATTAACATTGCGATGTCCTAGGGCTGGACCATAAACTCCAGCTCAGCATTACATCAGAGTAATCCATGGGTTACACCGTATGATACAAGTGAACCCCATGATCCAACGATTTTTGTAGTGTCATGATCCAACGATTTTTTCAGGGTACTGCAGAAAACCATGACATATAAATAATATGATAATTAAAATTGTAAGCTCCTCTCTGACAAATTGAGGAAGATCTGACAAAACCCATCCTTTCCGAAAATTCGGTTGTGGTCTGAT
>JARSSU010007946.1:0-35162 GCA_029619165.1 Eurosta solidaginis
TTCTGTAGTCTGTTTTTAGTATGTAGTTATCTTGCCCTTTTTGACGTATTATAATTTCTTTTTTAACTATTTGTGGCTTTGTTTATTCTATTTTTTTTTTTTTTTTTAATATTTTTCTTTTTTTTTTTTTTTTTTTTTGTTATTTTTTTTTCTGTTTTTTTATTTTTTTTTTTTTTTTGTTTTTTGTTTTTATTTTTTGTTTATTTTTCTCTTTTTTTTTATTTTTTTTTTTTTTATTCATTTTTCATTTTTTTTGTTTTTTTTTTTTTTTTTTTTTTTTTTTTTTTTTTTTTTTTTTTTTTTTTTTATTTTTTTTTCATTCTTTAGTTTTTTTTTTTGTTTTTGTATTTTTTTTTCTTTGTTTTTTTTTTTTTTTTTATTTTATTTTTTTTTTTTTTGTTTTTTTTTTTTTTTTTTTTTTTATTTTTTGTTTTTATCTCTCTATTAGTTTTTCTTTTTTTTTTTTTTTTTTTTTTTTTTTTTTTTTTTTTTTTTTTTGTTTTTTTTTTTTTTTTTTTTATTTTTTTTTATTTTTTTCTTTATTTTTTTTTTTTATTTTTTTTATTGTTGTGTTTCATTTTTGCTCCTCTCCTCCGTTATCTTCTTCCTTCTATTTTTTGTGCTTCTTTCTTGGTCTTTTTCTCTGTTCTTTTTATGTCTGTCTTGTTTTTCTATATCAATTTCGAATTTTTCTCTTCTCTCTCTTTATCTGTCATTTGATGCGTTCATTGTTTATTATTAATCGTTTTTTCATATTAAACTGTTTATAAACTTTACTCTGTCTTTGTCTGTTTCTCATATGTATATCGTTTTTTTGTGTTTGTGTTATGTTATCTCTTTGTGTTTCTTTTTGTTTGTATCTCTGTTTTTATGTGTTTGTTTTCGTTTTTTCTTTTCGTTTCTGTCTCCTCTATTCGTTTGATTATTCGTATTCGTTTTTATTTATTCGTTTGTTGTTCTCATTAATTAACTTGTTCTCTTTTGACAAGCTTGTATGATTTTATGTCTGGTTTATGTGTTTTCTTTCTTTTTTGTTTACTATGAGTTGTTTCTGTCTGTCTCTATGTTTGTATTGTGTTCTATTTTATTTTATTATTTTATTATTTGTGTATTACTGCTGTAGTCCTGTGCTTAGTTTAGTTGTTCCTCTGTGTATTTTCATTTCTTTTTTTCTCTATTTGTATGTTTTTGATTATTTTGTCTATTTTTCTTTAGTTTTCGTTTTTTGTCTCATATTTTGGTTTATCTTTATGTCGTCTCTGATCTCTTTATTTTCCATATCGATTTTTTCTTTACTTATCTATTACTATTTTTAATTACTCTTCGTTGTGATTTGTTTTGTGTCTGTATGGTGTATGATTTTATGTTTTCTCGCTGCTTTCTGTTTTCCGCTCTGCTTTATTTTCTCATCTGCTTTACTTCTATTTTGTTTTATGTCTTTTCTTTCTCTTCTCTTGGTTCTGTGTCTGTGTGTGCTTTTTATTTATGTTCTAGTCTCTCGGTCTCTGTCATATATTAAATATCACGTGTTACTTTTCATTTATGTTTTCTATTTATTTTCTATTAATTGTTTGTTCTAGGTTTGTTTTGATATTTTGTATCTTGTTTTATCTTTTATGTATTTCTATTTTTGTATATTCGTTCTTGTTTTCTTGTTTTCTGTGTTTTTTTATATTATTTTGTAGCTGGTTATGTCTATTTGTTTTTGCTACTGACTTTCTCGTCTTTGTGTTTCTTTCTTCGTTGTTTTCGCTGTGATGTTTTATCTTGTCTGTTTTTGTGTTTTTCTTTTCTAGTTATCTATTCGGTGTTTTTATTGTCTTAGTCATCTTTATCTCGTTGTGTGTGTAAATTTTGTTTGTTTCTTATTGTGGTTTTATAATCATGTATGTGTGTATAAAAACTGTTTATGTGTGTTTTTTCTTTTTATTACTTGTTTATGTCTGTGTTCGTCTTTGTATTTCTTGTTTGTCGTATTTTGTCTTTTATTTTATGTCTGTTGTATTCTGTGACTGATTATTTCTTTATGTTGGTTTATGATATTCTGGTATTTTATCTATTTCTGTTGGTGTGTATACTATTTATTTTCACTCGTTTCTGGCATGTCTTTGTCTCTTCTTCCTATGGTTATGTGCCTTATTACGGTACCGTCGTTTAGTGTTATTCTGTTTCCCGATGTTTATGTGGTGCTCACAATTGCTCGCTACGTGTTGTCCCTCTGTACGCTTATTAATATGCATGTTGTTTATGTCCCTATTTTTTTATTGTTTTTTATTTATTTTTTTTTTTTTATTTTTTTGTTTTTTTTTATTGTGTTTTTTGTTTTTTCTCTTATATTTTTTTTTATTTTTTTTAGGTTTGTTTTTTTGTTTTTTTTGTCTTGTTTTTCTTTTTTTTTTCTTTATTATTTTTTTGTTTTTTTTTTTTTTTGTTTTTATTTTTTTTTTGTTTTTTTTTTTTTTTTGTTTTTTTTCTTTTTTATTTTTGTTTTTTTTTTGGTTTCTTTTTTAATTTTTTTTTTATTTTTTTTTTTTTTTTTTTTTTGTTTTTTTTTCGTTTTTTCTTTGTTTTTTTCTTTTATTTCTTTTTCTGTTTTTTTATTGTTTTTTTTTGTTTTTTTTTTTTTCTTCAATATAAATAATCTCGTTTTCCTTCGGCTTCTCTTATATATTCATTTGTATTTTCTGTTCATTGTAAAATCTTTCTTTTCTTTCCTTTTTTTATACTTCTACTACTTGTTTGTTTTTTTTTTCGGTTCCCTTTTTTACTTTTTCAATTATTATCTTCTTTATATTTTGTAATTCTGTTATTATTTTACTTGCAATTTTATCCTTTCTTTTTATATTTGTCATTTATTCCCTTTTCCTGTTCTACAAGTTTCGTATTTTATCTTTCTTAATATTTTTTGCCTTGATATTAATATTTTAATTTTCTCTCTTGTATTATTTTTTTGTTTTTTTATTATAATTTTTTGCTTCAAAAATTGTTTGGTTTTTCTCTTCTTTTATTTAATAGTATCTTTATCATTTCTTTAATTATTTTTTATTTATTATTTTTTGCGACACAATGCAGATAGACTAGAGTCATTCAGAAGCAATTTTACTTTTTTCTTTAAGGAATTTTCATTGGGACTCTGATATAATCTTCCACTTATTACTAGTCGGTTAAAGCTTATCAATCTACCAACTCTCGCTAGTCGTATAGAGAAATGCTAGGCGTTTAGTCATGGCTAAATACTGAATGGACTAATTTCTAGCCCCTTTCTTTTGAACGAAGTAAACTTCAATGTCCAGCACGAGCGTCAATACATTACAAAACCTCTTCTTTTGAAACACTGCAGAACTAATTTCGAATTAAATGAACTTTTCGGTGTTTGTGTATCCGATTTTAACTTCATTCGATTCATTTGATATAACAGGATTCACGTTTTACTATAAAGAAAAACTGTACTATCCTATCTTAACTCGTAACAAAATAAAAAAAATATATATGTGACCCGGCCTATGAAAAGGTGGCTTATGACTCAAAAAAAATTACTACTACTAAGAAACTGAAGAAGTGCATTGTTTATCTTTAGCAGCTGTTTCTCGAAATTTCTTTTTGAGTCATAAGCCACCTTTTCATAGACCGGGTCACATGAAATTCTTACAGCAGCACGACTCTTAAAGGAGCACGACTCAAATTGGAAGAGAAGCTCAGCCGTAAATTTCTCGAAGATTATCGCACCTTTCTTTTATGTTTATACTCAGTGAGCAGAGCTCACAGAGTATATCAACTTTGATTGGATAACGGTTGGTTGTACAGGTATAAAGGAATCGAGATAGATATAGACTTCCATATATCCAAATGATCAGTATCGAAAAAAATTTGATTGAGCCATGTCCGTCCGTCCGTCTGTCCGTTAACACGATAACTTGAGTAAATTTTGAGGTATCTTGATGAAATTTGGTATATAGATTCCTGGGCGCTCATCTCAGATCGCTATTTAAAATGAACGATATCGGACTATAACCACGCCTACTTTTTCGATATCGAAAATTTCGAAAAACCGAAAAAATGCGATAATTCATTGCCAAAGGCGGATAAAGCGATGAAACTTGGTAGATGGGTTGATGTTATGACGCCCGAATAGAAAATTAGTAAGATTTTGGACAATGGGCGTGGCACCGCCCACTTTTAAAAGAAGGTAATTTAAAAGTTTTGCAAGCTGTAATTTGGCAGTCGTTGAAGATATCATGATGAAATTTGGCAGGAAAGTTACTACTATTACTATATATGTGCTAAATAAAAATTAGCAAAATTGGATGAAGAACACGCCCACTTTTTAAAAAAAAATTTTCTTAAAGTCAAATTTTAACAAAAAATTTAATATCTTTACTGTATATAAGTAAATTAAGTAAAAATTCAACTCCAGTAATGATATGATGCAACAAAATACAAAAATAAAAGAAAATTTCAAAATGGGCGTGCCTCCGCCCATTTTCATTTAGTTTGTCTAAAATACTTTTAATGCCATAAGTCCAACAAAATTTTACCAATCCTTCTTAAATTTGGTAGGGCATAGACTCTATGACGGTAACTGTTTTCTGTGAAAATGGGCGAAATCGGTGGAAGCCACGCCCAGTTTTTATACGCAGTCCACCGTCTGTCATTCCGCACGGCCGTTAACACGATAACTTGAGCAAAAACCGATATATCTTTACTAAACTTAGTCCACGTACTTATCTGAATTCACTTCATCTTGGTATAAAAAATGGCCGAAATCCGACTATAACCACGCCCACTTTATCGATATCGAAAATTACGAAAAATGAAAAAAATGCCTTAATTCTATACCAAATACAAAAAAAGGGATGAAACATGGTAAATTGGATTGGTTTATTGACGCAAATATAAATTTAGAAAAAACTTTGTAAAATAGGTGTGACACCTACCATATTAAGTAGAAGAAAATGAAAAAGTTCTACAAGGCGAAATCAACAGCCCTTGGAATCTTGGCAGGAATACTGTTCGTGGTATTGCATATATAAATAAATTAGCAGTACCCGACAGATGATTTTCTGGATCACCTTTGTCCACATTTCGGTCGATATCGCGAAAACGCCTTCACATATACATCTAAGGCCACTCGCTTTTAAAAACCCTCATTAATACCTTTAATTTGATATCCATATCTTACAAAACACATTCTAGAGTCACCCCTGGCCCACCCTAATGGCGATATCTCGAAAAGGCCTCCACCTATAGACCTAATGCCCACTCCCTCTTAAAATGCTCAGTAACACCTTTCGTTTAATACCCATATCGTACAAACATTCTAGAGTCACCTTGGCCACCCTAATGGCGATATCTCGAAAAGGCGTCCACCTATAGACCTAATGCCCACTCCCTCTTTAAAATGCTCAGTAACACCTTTCGTTGATACCCATATCGTACAAACACATTCTAGAGTCACCCCTGGCCCACCCTAATGGCGATATTTAGAAAAGGCGTCCACCTATAGACCTAATGCCCACTCCCTCTTAAAATGCTCAGTAACACCTTTCGTTTGATACCCATATCGTACAAACATTCTAGAGTCACCCCTGGCCCACCCTAATGGCGATATCCCTAAATGGCGTCCACCTATAGAACTATGGCCCATTCCCTTTTAAAATACTCATTACCACCTTTCATTTGATACCCATACCGTACAAACACATTCTAGAGTCACCCCTGGCCCACCCTAATGGCGATATTTAGAAAAGGCGTCCACCTATAGACTAATGCCCACTCCCTCTTAAAATGCTCAGTAACACCTTTCGTTGATACCCATATCGTACAAAACATTCTAGAGTCACCCCTGGCCCACCCTAATGGCGATATCCCTAAATGGCGTCCACCTATAGAACTATGGCCCATTCCCTTTTAAAATACTCATTACACCTTTCATTTGATACCCATATCGTACAAACAAATTCTAGAGTCAGCCCTGGTCCACCTTTATGGCGATATCCCTAAATGGCGTCCATCCATAGCACTATGGCCTACTCTCTCTTAAAATACTCTTTAATAAATTCCATTTGATACACATGTCATACAACCACATTCCAGGGTTACCCTAGGTTCATTTTCCTACATGGTGATTTTCCTTATTTTGTCTCCTTAACTCTCAACTGAGTATGTAATGTTCGGTTACACCCAACTTAGCCTGCCTTACTTGTTTTATTTAGAGATGACATCCTGGAGGCGGTTCTTTCTATATGAAAAAAATCGCCATATCTAAAATTTGTTCATAACTACCGATTATCGAAGCAAACATTTATACATACATATGTGAAATCTAGTTCTTCAATTAACGATTAGGAGTTGAGTACGAAAAGGAAGATAATCTCGTTATATGTATACTAGGTCTAAGATACTATTTAACTCATTAAGTCTTAAATTTAAGAATAACTCAATTTCTTTTGCATAGAGATTGAGTCAGGTTTTCAGACCGCTCGATACTTATTACAGACATGCAAAAAAAAACAAATGGCGAAGACTTTTTTTAAAGAACATTAGCTGTGTTTTTTTTTACATGTATATACATCTACATTTGCGGTTAAAAAAACGCTTATCATCACTTAGATAATGTTAAGGTGACCCATCTAGCGGCAGTGGTTAAATAACTAATTACAGAACGGGTTGTACCGAATAGCGGAGACATGCACCTCTGTTGGCCATAGTTTTATACCCTATAGCTGAATCGGTTGCGGTGAATAGTGGACACACACCATTTGTAGAGGATATCATAAATAAAAGTTGAAGTGAATGGACGTGTTTTTTGTTCGCTCTTGCTATGAATAATTTAACTTGTGCTAAATGCTCTAAAGCTCTTCGTGTTGGCTATGAAATATCATGCCATGTTTGTAAAAACAAATTTCATAAAATTTGTGCAAAAGTGGATAGCAAAGATATTTGTGATTTGCTAGTTAATAATTCAAACATTGTATTTAATTGCGATCATTGCCTAAATAACTCGCTAAATTTGGTGTCATCTATTACACGTTTGACTAAGGAGTTTAATGACCTAAAAGTCTTACTCACAAAGCTAATTGAAAGTGCAGCAAATGATGGTCAAACAACAACAAAAACGTCTACTGTTCTTACAAAGAATGGTTCGGCTGCGCCTACCAATGTGTTCTCAGCAGTTACCAACTTGGGTGATTATCACAATTCGGACTATCTCACTGTCAGTATTGATACTGATGCTGGTATTTCTTTGCGTTTTCCCACTGCTACTGCAGCTGTGCTGCCGCCCTCTCGCTCTGCTAAGCCAGCTGTGCATGCTATTGTTGGTTCTAATAAGTCGACAAAAGTTGTTGCTAATACGAATGGTCTTTTGGATATTTCTCGCCTTCAGTTCGTGCTAATGCTGAAAATCCTCATACATCATCTGCTACTATTGCTGGTCGAACGCCGTCGCGCTCCACTGTTGATGAATCTTCGTTTGTAAACGGTGAGTGGATGAAGGTAATGAATACAAAGAATAAAAAATTGCCAAAAAGCAAACGATTACCACCCAATCGTAAGCAATTAAGTATTGTTGGTTTGAATCCAAATACTGATTTGGAGGTGGCTAGCCGTATGAAATGGTTACATCTTTCCTCGTTTTTGCCTTCTGTCTCTGCCGACAATATTATTGACTATATCGTCAAATATGCAGCTATTGAGAATAAACATATTTTGTGCTATGCATTAGTTAAACAAAATACACCACCTAATATCGTTAGAAAAGTTAATTTTAAGCTTGGTGTTTCTATTTCATTTTTTGATAAATTTTTTTCGGCTGATCTTTGGCCCGCAAATGTAAAGGTACGCCCTTTTCGTTTTTTTTCGAAAAGAGGAGAAACAACAAAATCCCAATAACTACTGGGAATTTTAATGGCTTGAATGTTTATTTTCAAAATGTATCCGGCATGCGAACGAAATCAGTAAATGCTCGCGCTGTTAGCTAGCATCTTGATTATGATGTATTTATCTTTGTTGAGACTTGGCTTAATTTCAAATTTTTTGATGAGTAATTTTTTGATGCCAACCTATATAATGTTTATCGTAAGGATAGAGATATGACAAAGACGGGTTTAGCAAGAGGTGATGGTGTCCTTATCGCGGTTCAACGTAAATACCAAGCTTATTTGGTATCACTTGCGAATGATGATTCTTTAATAGATCAACTGTGTGTTTCTGTAAAGAGTACATCAACACCTGGCTCATTATTTTTTGCGGTTTCATATATTCCGCCAAATAGTAGAGATTTTCTCTATCGTCTACATGCTGACTATATTATATCTATAGTCGTAAATAAGTTAAGTGATAATCAAATATGTATCTTGGGTTGGTAGCTTTTCAAGATCAGGTCTTACACCATTGAACGTTAACTCTGGTCATGAATCTTATTTCATTGATAGTCTTTTATGTCTGAATTTGATACAAGTCAATAGTTATGTAAACAAGTTGGATAAAACTCTAGATCTAATTTTTATTAGTGATAATTTGATATTCAATATAGCTGAATGCCTTTCTCCTATATAACCTTGCTATAAGCATCATGTGCTTTGATCTGTTACTTTTAAAATTATGAATTTACGAGAGTCATGGGTTCATGAAGAAAAAGTATCTTTTAATTTCGCGACTTGCGATTATGACAAAATCGACGCCTTTTTAATGGATTACGACTGGGATATTCTATCATCCTGCCCTGATGCTTCTAGTTGCTATCATACTTTTAAAACTTTAATGTCCGGCTTTGTTTTAAAAAATATTCCGGCTGTAAAGAAAAGGCCTTACAAACTTCCATGGTGTAACACTAACTTGAAAAAGTTAAAGAACCTAAGAAATAAATTCTTTAAGAAATTTAAATCATCTGGAAATCAAACCTATTTTATCAAATATCAACATACTCCAAAGATTTCAATTGTTTAGATAAATTTTGGTACAGAAACTATATTCTTGGAATGGAGGAGAATATTAAATCAAATCCAAAAGCCTTCTGGCAGTTTATTAAGTCTAAAAAGTCGAACTCTTCTATACCTTCGGCTGTATTTTACGATAAGCAGTTTGCTAGCACCCCATTTAAGGTGGCCAATTTGTTTGCAAATTTTTTCAGTTCAAATTTTGTTGTTGACGATGACAATCTTCCGCCTAGCTTGAACTATAACTGCAAATCTACTTTCAGTTTTGGTTCTCTTAGCCTCTCTTCTAAAGATGTTATTACTGGGATTAATAAACTTAAACCATTGCGAAAAGGACTCTGATGGACTTTAGTTCTACTATTAAAGAATTGTCCTGCTTTAGTTGTCCTTTAAAACTAATTTTCAACTTGTCATTGTCAACTGGAGTTTTCGTTGATGATTGGAAATGTACTTTTATCAGTCCTATTCTTAAAGGAGGCTGTAAGAACGATGTCTGTAATTATAGACCAATTTCAAAGCTTTCTACGGTTTCGAAACTTTTTGAAACTATCGTAAGGATAAAATGTCTGATTTCGCCAAACCAGCATAGCTTTGTCTCGAACCGATGTACGGTTTCGAATCTTGCAGTATTCAGTGAGTATTGTATTGCATCTTTCTCTTCGGGACTTCAAGTTGACTGCATTTACACTGGTTTCTCAAAAGCTTTCGATAAAGTTTCACATTCCTTATTGATCTATAAGCTATCTCGTTTAGGATTTCATTCGGTTTTTTTGAAAGTAATCCAGTCTTATTTATGTAACAGAAATTGTGTGGTAACAGTTGACGGCACTTCTTCTGAACCATTCTTCGCCTGTTCTGGGGTTCCTCAAGGAAGTATACTAGGCCCGTTACTGTTTGTTTTGTTTATTAATGAAAAAACAGCTGCTTCAATTTTGCTGAGTTCTTACTCTATGCCGATGATTTAAAGGTATTTTCGAAAATTGCAAAACCGGATGATGCTGTTAAGTTTCAGAAACACATTAATAGCTTAGAAGTATGGTGCTTTAATTCTCGGCTTTCTCTAAATTTCGAAAGCTTATTCGGTATTTGGATTTGTTAGGCGCGATAGTTCAAATTTTTGTGACCCTTATTCTCAAGTTGTTATACACGGCGTTTGTTCGTTCTAATTTGGAATACGCTGCTTTAGCGTTAACAGGATTGAACGGGTCCAGAAATTTTTCTCAAATATGCTTTACATTCTGTGAATTTTGATGAACCAATTCCATCTTATGAATCTCGCTTGCTTTTGATAAATTTAAA
The DNA here is from genome assembly GCA_029619165.1 of Eurosta solidaginis. Taxonomy (NCBI): domain Eukaryota; kingdom Metazoa; phylum Arthropoda; class Insecta; order Diptera; family Tephritidae; genus Eurosta; species Eurosta solidaginis. Next base: position 10,236 of record JARSSU010007946.1, read on the forward strand.
AATTTTGGAAGCCAGACGAACGGTTCTCTCGCTTTCTTTTGTTCATAATATTATCAGTGGCGACATTGACTGCTCTTTTCTTTTGGAGAAAATTAATTTTAACATACCTCAGCGTAATCTTCGTAGCTTTCTACCTTTTTATGGCATTAATTGTGGAATTGATTATTCGCGTAATGCTCCTCTTGTGCGAGCCCTGATTGAATTTAATTTAATCACGAGTTCTATCCAATTTGATTTTTCATTTTAGAAAAGTGTTTTTTCTAAGATTCTAAATACTATATTCTAGGTTTTTAGTCTTAGTTTTTATTTTTCATTGTTAATTGTTATTAGTCTGTAAGAAACTTTTGTTCATAGACAACTAAATATAATAAATAAATTAAATAAATAAATAAAACATAGAGGTAGCGTAGAGGTGAAACATAGACACATATTTCAGTTGCATCTGAGTATAAAGCGTATTGACATTTAGGAGTAATAATTTTTTGCGCAGCAATTTCAGAAGTGTAGGTAAAGTTACGCACTTGGCAGTCCATATAAGTTTAAGTGCATATGTATATAGATGCAAAAACACAGCTATTATAAGACTATCAAAGAAAAGGCTTTTATAAAAGATACGCTTTTCGATATATTGATACTTGATTCCACATATACATAGGTCATATACATAGGTATGTAGCATGCCATGAAGCGAAAACAAAATAAGTGATGTAAAATTATGATTTCGAATCTCTGAACTGTCTAATAAATAACTCAAATGTTCAAAATAGCGATATTTCCTTTATTAAGACGCTTTTGGGAGTAGTACAATTACAATACTCGCGTACTTCGCTAAAGCGTGTTACAATGAAACCGATTATGTGGGGAGGCAAAAAAATCGCCCATTGCTCTGTGAAAATCATATTCTAGGAATCAAAATAAGAAACTCTGCCGAGGAACCATACCTCTAAAACGAATTCTGATGTCCCCCCCCCCTCAATTTGGGTCGAACTTTTGGGTAGGGGCAAAGGGGGGACCATCAGAATTCGTTTTAGAGGTATGGTTCCTTCGGCAAAGTTTCTTATTTTGATCCCTAGAATGCGATTTTCACAGAGCAATGAGCGATTTTTAAATCGACCCGCCCTAATACATATAAATCTGTAATTTATATTTTTCTTCTAGCTATATGCGTGCTTAAGTGAGAGTAACAACTTCTGCTCTTAGCTGACGGCTACATATATATATATATATATGAAATATTCTCTTCGCTGTCTGCTTTGATGTTTACATGTACAAATGTGTGGCTGCTTGCTTTATTGTTATTGTGCATTTATTTATTCATTTAGTAGCAGCATAGTGATGAACCGAAATGCTAATATTTGCCACAATACGTACAAAAGCACAATTCCTACATTCAATTCATCAATAAGAATTTATTTTACAGATATAATTACAATAACAATAACATTGATTTGACGAAAGATGGGGTAACTTGAATTATATGGACAATTCGTACCGGTTTGGGCAAACTCCGCCATCCTGAAAATTGTCTTCACAACAGTTCAATGGCGGTAAAGCATCCTGAACCAAACAATCGGCGGCCGTAACTAATACATTGATTTGACGAAAGATGGGGTAACTTGAATTATATGAACAATTCGTACCGGTTTGGTCAAACTCCGCCATCCTGAAAATTGTCTTCACAACAGTTCAATGGCGGTAAAGCATCCTGAACCAAACAATCGGCGGCCGTAACTAATCGTCGATATATTCTTTTGGAAAAGCTATAATAATAATAATTCCCAACGGCTTTATCCTCCAAAGCCCACCCAACCGACACGAGGGGCGCATGACTCACCGATTTGCAATTTTTGTTTGCCCAGTAGTTGACAGGTAGGGCTTTGTTAAGCATCGAGATCTAAAACTGCTTAGCTTCAGAGTATTGTTAAGCTCATAAGCTGGGTAACACAACATATAAGGTAGGTTAAGTACTACTGACATGTAAATAGTTCGAAAAGAATAATAATTAGGTTAGTAGAATATGTAAATTGCTAATTATTATGAGAGGAAATAATAGATTGATTAATTTTGAAAAGTGATTCCGAACTATTAATTATGCTTAAGCAAGAGTTATAATTCTGCCACAGATTGCGGAACGGATAACTTGGTTCAAAATTGGTTAAACATTGTTTCAGGAAAAGAAGCTTAAAATGTCTAATTGAGCGAGAAGGAACCTTAGAGTTAACTTCGCTTAGTAAGAAAAGGACTAGAAACCAAGTCGTTCATCATTTGATCATAAAAATTACTCCAAACACTTGCAAGGGTAGGAAGATTAAAAAGTTTCAGCCGATTGGTATAAGGTATTCCACTCACTGTAAGCCCCTTAAAGAAAAAAGTAAAAACTTTTGAATGAATTGCATGAATTTGATTACGCGGATTCTAGACTATCGATCCATATTCTACTATTGGTCTAAACAATGTTGTAAATAGGGGTTTCATAACAGAGAGATTGCTAATTCTTTTGGCCAACGCTTTACGTATGCTAACACAACTCTAGCCTCATTGACAGTTGCACTAAACTAAGCTTGCATTGATGTGCTAGCTGAAAACAATGTTTCGTCTAAGGAAGATGCCGTCATCGTAAGTAATTCAGCAATTCATAAAGCCGATGCTTTCATCACTGCGGAATATGCAAACAGCATTGCCCATAACACTGCCATCGTAAACCACTTTGCATGCAATGAAACTACATGTAACAAGTAAGGAAGGCTAAGTTCGGGTGTAACCGAACATTACATACTCAGTTGAGAGCTGTGGAGACAAAGTAAGGGAAAATCACCATGTTGTAAAAAGAACCTAGGGTAACCCTGGAATGTGTTTGTATGACATGTGTATCAAATGGAAGGTATTAAAGAGTATTTTAAGAGGAAGTGGGCCATAGTTCTATAGATGGACGCCATTTAGGGATATCGCCATAAAGGTGGACCAGGCCTGACTCTAGAATTTGTTTGTACGATATGGGTATCAAATGAAATGTGTTAATGATAATTTTAAAAGGGAGTGGGCCTAAGTTCTATAGGTGGACGCCTTTTCGAGATATCGCCATAAAGGTGGACCAGGGGTGACTCTAGAATTTATTTTGTACGATATGGGTATCAAATGAAAGGTATTAATGAGTATTTTAAAAGGGCGTGGGCCTAAGTTCTATAGATGGACGCCTTTTCGAGATATCGCCATAAAGGTGGACCAGGGGTGACTCTAGAATTTGTTTGTACGATATGGGTATCAAATGAAAGGTGTTAATGAGTATTTTAAAAGGGCGTGGGCCTTAGTTCTATATGTGGACGCCTTTTCGAGATATCGCCATAAAGGTGGACCAGGGGTGACTCTAGAATTTGTTTGTACTATATGGGTATCAAATGAAAGGTGTTAATGAGTATTTTAAAAGGGAGTGGGCCTTAGTTCTATAGGTGGACGCCTTTTCGGAATATCGCTATAAAAGTGGACCAGGGGTGACTCTAGAATTCGTTTGTACAATATGGGTATCAAATGAAAGGTGTTAATGAGTGTTTTAAAAGGGAGTGGGCCTTAGTTCTATAGGGTGGACGCCTTTTCGAGATATCGCCATAAAGGTGGACCAGGGGTGACTCTAGAATTGTGTTTGTACGATATGGGTATCAAATGAAAGGTGTTAATGAGTATTTTAAAAGGGCGTGGGCCTTAGTTCTATAGGTGGACGCCTTTTCGAGATATCGCCATAAAGGTGGACCAGGGGTGACTCTAGAATTTGTTTGTACGATATGGGTATCAAATGAAAGGTGTTAATGAGTATTTTAAAAGGGCGTGGGTCCTTAGTTCTATAGGTGGACGCCTTTTCGAGATATCGCCATAAAGGTGGACCAGGGGTGACTCTAGAATTTGTTTGTACGATATGGGTATCAAATGAAAGGTGTTAATGAGTATTTTAAAAGGGAGTGGGCTTAGTTCTATAGGTGGACGCCTTTTCGAGATATCGCCATAAAGGTGGACCAGGGGTGACTCTAGAATTGCGTTTGTACGATATGGGTATCAAATGAAAGGTGTTAATGAGTATTTTAAAAGGGGTGGCTTAGTTCTATAGTGGAGCCTTTCGAGATATCGCCATAAAGTGGGCCAGGGTGACTCTAGAATTTTTTGTACGATATGGGTATCAAATGAAAGGTGTAATGAGTATTTTAGCCTACTATAGTGGAGCCTTTTCGAGATATCGCCATAAAGGTGGACCAGGGGTGACTCTAGAATTTGTTTGTACGATATGGGTATCAAATGAAAGGTGTTAATGAGTATTTTAAAAGGGAGTGGGCCTTAGTTCTATAGGTGGACGCCTTTTCGAGATATCGCCATAAAGGTGGGACCAGGGGTGACTCTAGAATTTTGTTTGTACGATATGGGTATCAAATGAAAGGTGTTAATGAGTATTTTAAAAGGGAGTGGGCCTTAGTTCTATAGGTGGACGCCTTTTCGAGATATCGCCATAAACGTGGACCAGGGGTGACTCTAGAATGTGTTTGTACGATATGGGTATCAATAAAGGTATTAATGAGGGTTTTAAAAGGGAGTGGCCCTTAGTTGTATATGTGAAGGCGTTTTCGAGATATCGACCAAAATGTGGACCAGGGTGATCCAGAACATCATCTGTCGGGTACCGCTAATTTATTTATATATGTAATACCACGAACAGTATTCCTTCCAAGATTCCAAGGGCTTTTGATTTCGCCCTGCAAACTTTTTCATTTCTTCTACTTAATATGGTAGGTGTCACACCCATTTTACCAAGTTTTTTCTAAAGTTATATTTTGCGTCAATAGACCAATACAATTACCATGTTTCATCCCTTTTTTCGTATTTGGTATATAATTATGGCATTTTTTTCATTTTTCGTAATTTTCGATATCGAAAAAGTGGGCGTGGTCATAGTCGGATTTCGGCCATTTTTACACCAATACAAAGTGAGTTCAGATAAGTACGTGAACTGAGTTTAGTAAAGATATATCGATTTTTGCTCAAGTTATCGTGTTAACGGCCGAGCGGAAGGACAGACGGTCGACTGTGTATAAAAACTGGGCGTGGCTTCAACCGATTTCGCCCTTTTTCACAGAAAACAGTTATCGTCCTAGAATCTAAGCCTCTACCAAATTTCACAAGGATTGGTAAATTTTTGTTCGACTTATGGCATTAAAAGTATCCTAGACAAATAAATGAAAAAGGGCGGAGCCACGCCCATTTTGAAATTTTCTTTTATTTTTGTATTTTGTTGCACCATATCATTACTGGAGTTGAATGTTGACATAATTTACTTATATACTGTAAAGATATTAACTTTTCTTTTAAAATTTGAATTTAAAAAAAAATTTTTTAAAAGTGGGCGTGGTCGTTCTCCGATTTTGCTAATTTTTATTAAGCAGACATATAGTAATAAGAGTAACGTTCCTGCCAAATTTCATCATGATATCTTCAACGACTGCCAAATTACAGCTTGCAAAACTTCTAAATTACCTTCTTTTAAAAGTGGGCGGTGCCACGCCCATTGTCCAAAATTTTACTATTTTCTATTCTGCGTCATAGTTCAACTCACCTACCAAGTTTCATCGCTTAATCCGTATTTGGTAATGAATTATCGCACTTTTTCGATTTTTCGAAATTTTCGATATCGAAAAAGTGGGCGTGGTTATGTCCGATATCGTTCATTTTAAATAGCGATCTGAGATGAGTGCCCAGGAACCTACATACCAAATTTCATCAAGATACCTCAAAATTTACTCAAGTTATCGTGTTACGACGGACGGACGGACGGACGGACGGACATGGCTCAATCGAATTTTTTTTCGATACTGATGATTTTGATATATGGAAGTCTATATCTATCTCGATTCCTTTATACCTGTACAACCAACCGTTATCCAATCAAAGTAATATACTCGGTGAGCTCTGCTCAACTGAGTATAAAAATTCTGCTATCAATACCACTGCGACCTCACTAGTGCTATCGCTGTTTACAAAGCCTTCTGCTGTAAACGGTGCATCAGGTAGAGATCAATGTAAGTTGGACTTGCAACGAATGCAATACCAAGGGAAATTGATCTTCTAAAAATGCAAAGAGAGCTGCTATTGTGAAAAGAGTTGGAATCTCTTCAGATTAAGGATCATCGAACTTTATCGGTAGACATTGCATCTACATATATACGCTATGACAGTAAGATATAGCGGAGAGGATGTTTATGATGGCCACAAGTGTTTTGGCCACAACTCGTTACAACAATTACCGCCTTTAAAACGGGACTTAAAAGGTGCCCTATGCGTGAAGAGTTCGGAAAAAAAGCATACCCTATTTTATGGGAATTCTATGGGCAGCTGAGAAACCGCAAATGCAAATAAAACGAAAGCGCTCAGCGGAAGTGTGCGAAACCGATTAGAAAACCAGGCTAATGATTTAAGTGTGGGGAGCTTGGGCTTTACCACCAAACATGTGCCAAGAAAAAAGTTACGGTTTGCAGCTATAAATAAAATAATTTAAAAAATTTTTAAGATAAACGGTTTTAATGAAAACAATACTTACATGAAGTAATAATAATACTAAAAACTAGAAAATAATTAGGTAGGTCCTAAGTACTAGTCATCACACTCCTCATCAATCTAGGGAGTTGATCAGACAATCAAATAAAAGCGTTGGACGCGTCAAATTCTATTGATAGTCATATATAAGACCAACTGAACCTTAATAAGGTTATGCTACGCCTCACATTTTTAGAAATTTCACGCGCCCAACGCTTTTCTTTAATTGTCTGATCAACGCCTTAGATTGATGAGGTGCGTGATGACTAGTACTTAGGATCTACCTAATTATTTTCTAGCTTTTAGTATTATTTTTTCTCCAGGGCCCGATGGTATTCCTGGCTGTGTGCTTAAGTTCTGTGCCGTGAACTTAACAGAACCGATCGTAAAATTGTTCAATTTATCTTTGCAATCGGCGTCATTTCTATCAATTTGGAAACAGTCATTTATCATACCTCTGCACAAAAAAGGTAGTAGATCTAATATTGAGAATTATAGGGGAATTGCTAAGCTTTCAGCTATTCCTAAAACCTTTGAACAAATAACTACCTGTCAGCTTCAACGTTCGTGTACTTCCATATTATCACCCTTTCAGCATGGGTTTGTGAGATGTAGATCAACCACCACAAACCTACTTGAGTTTACCTCTTTAGTTCGGGATGGTTTTTTGGCTAGCAAGCAAACAGATGTGATTTATACGGATTTTAGTAAAGCTTTTGATTCAATGAATCACAGACTTCTGATTCTGAAGCTTGATTTACTGGGCTTTTCGAAGAATCTGACGTTATGGCTCTCAAGCTATCTTTCTAATAGAACTCAAAAGGTGCTTTATAAAAATTATTATTTCAAAATCAATTAATGTTACCTATGGTGTACCTCAAGGCAGTCATTTAGGCCCATTGCTTTTTACTCTTTTTATTAATGACCTGCCACAGATTTTGCATCATTCACGAGCTCTAATGTATGTCGATGATGTAAAAATTTGCTATACATGCTTGCCTTCGGATTTAACTCGCTCAAATCTACTTCAGGTTAATTTGGACCCATTTCAACGTTGGTGTACAATAATGCATTAGTTCTAAACTGTTCTAAACGTAAGTTCATGACATTTCATCGCGTGAAGCCTGCCCTGTCGTCTTATGTACTTTATGGCACTCTTATGGAGCGTATATCTTCGATTAACGATTTAGGTGTTCTTTTTGACTCGAAACTGAGCTTCAATTCACATATTTCAGCTATTATTATAAAGAAATGGGTACTCTTGGTTTTGTTAAACGATGGGCTAAGGAGTTTAACGATCCGTATCTGACCAAAGTCCTCTATACTTCGCTGGTCCGCCCAATACTTGAGCTATTGCTCGTGTGTTTGGTGTCCATTATATATTACTCATATAAAGCGTATTGAGTCTGTGCAGAAAACAATTTTTAATTTTTGCTCTACGGGCCTTAACTGGACTCAAATCTTCATCTTCCGTCTTATAGAAGTAGACTTCTTCTCATTGATTTGCCAACTCTGGAAAATCGTAGAATATTTCTCGCGGTAATGTTCCTGCATAAGCTAATTCTAGGTGAGGTTGACTCATCTGAGCTGCTAAGCCGATTGAACTTTGCAGTTCCTGCTAGGGCGCCTAGCCACTACTTGCCCTGCCATTTACCCTCTCGTTATGCATACCTATACGTGTTTGGTGCTCGTACTATAACGACTTGTATAATTGCATTAGTATCGAATGTTCGTTTGTTGCCTTACGCAATGCTATACCTTTCAGTCTCAACGATATCTTAAAGTTTACTTGTTTAATATGTAACGATAGTTTAATTTTAGTTCTTGTTCAACGTCAAACAAATTGTAAATTTTTAATCAATTCCATTTTTAATTCTATACTTGTATATATTTTACAGCTATTTTTTATGTTACTTTCCTTTGTATTTTATTAGTCGACCACTCTTGTTAGTTGACTTTAAATAAATAAATAAATAAATATTACTTCATGTAAATATATTTCAATAAACCGTTTAACTTAAACATTTTTTAAATTATTTTATTTTCAAGTGTTTAGTCTTATTTAATTGCGCTATTATTTCTCATTCTATTTAGTTCATTTAGTGACGCATTTTACAAGGACTCTTCTTGACAATTTGTTACAATCTAAGTCCTCAATACATAATCCTTCCAAAGACTTTACTCGACTCTGCGCCACGTATGCTTGTCCCTCCTCCAACTCCAAATATTTCGATGTCACTTTTACCGGACTGTATGTAATATTTGTTCCCAATATGAGCCAAATCGGACATCATAAGTCGCTTTCTATTCATGTATGTATTATGTGTTCCAAATATGGACCAAATCGGACCACAAGTACGATTTTTTGAATATCTCGATCTTTGCGCCACCTAGAGGTTATTTTTTTTATAGGTCGCTTTCTATTCATGTATGTATTATGTGTTCCAAATATGGAACCAAATCGGACCACAAATACGATTTTGTGTGTCTTGATCCATGCGCTGCCTAGCGGCCGATTTTTTCTTATTATTGCATTGTCATCAGGTTCTGAACTATATTCCAAGTTTCAAGCTTGTAGCTTATCGGGAAGTTACTTAAATTTTAATTACAAAATTCGTTCACAACGGCCGTGCAGGCGACCGGCGGCTGTCTGTCAAGTCAGCTAAATAAAACCGTTTAAAAACGTAGAGTCGAATGAGGAGGGCTTGGCTGAGGCGGCTGACGGAAAGGAAGCTGTAAGTTTTTTAAAACGGACAGTTGTACTCTTCAAAGCTCACCAAGTATTGAGGCGTTGGCAATAGCCAAATTTATATGTTCGAAGAAATTTTATATGCAGTTTACGTAAAAAGAGCGGAAAATGAGTCATCGATTTTTAGATTTAAAGGATTTTGATCTTTCCATGCCGTTGTTGATTGGGCTACATTAAACAAATTCAAAAGAAATGCTATATAAAAAGTGAAATAAATGAAAATTTTCTTAGAGTAATCGACTAAGGCAGAGTGCACGCTAAAGCTATGCTAGGCGAGAAAACTATTTTTATTTTCGTATATTTTTACAAGCTTCAAACGTTTCTAGCACTATGACAGCTTAAGAATTTTTCCATAAGAAATAATTTTCATAGCTTTCTATCTTTATATTAAAACAACGCCTCTCGCTTTCACTCTGTCGTCAGCATACGGGTTTAATTGGGGCACACCGACGGTTCGATTAAGCGAAGTAAATTGCAGAGGACACTAAATTTTTAAGGAATACACAATGCAGATTTGTGTCCTGCAATAAATGAAAAAAAACCTGCAAATCTATGGAGTACCTATTTTAACAGTAACAAGGTTGTTGATGTTGTCTCACAGGTAGAATCGTTAGACCTGTTAGAAGATAGCTCTGAGCTTAGTGCACAACCATGAATTTAAACCTAATGTACGATACACCTTTACATTGCTCTCAAAGTAGACTTTCGCACTCCGAGAAATCCCAGGTATAGTCCTTTATTACTACGAGGGTGGCCCCAGCGGTGGGGCTTAGAATATACCCGCGATAGGTATGCCTATCGTAAGAGGCGACTAAAATACCGATTCAAGGGGTTTGTGTAGCGCAACCCTTTCAGATTGCCAGCTCAATACATAGCTTCTCCAAACCCAATTGTCAAACTCACCTGTCCGTGTTGAATCCTGTTCCATTAACAGCCGAGGCTCTGGCGACCCCGAAGTCCTCATGGATCTAAGGGGGTGGAAGAGGGGGATATCCTAGAAAGTCGCATGTGGTCATAACAAATCGTTCCCGAGATGGTCGGGCTGGTACCGGAACGTACCGGATCTGCATCCGGCAAAGGACCCAAGGCCTTCGGGGAGTGTCCTTATCGCCATAACAACAACAACAACTACCTGAGAGTATTATAAGGTACAGCACTTTTGGTAGGCATCTGTCATTGTTTTAGTTTGGAAGAAATGGCGAGGGAAGATTAGTATAGACTACAAGTACTTGTATCAAAAAAATCATTAGAGATAATTTCCTCATAGTATGTAGAAGACTTTTTAGAAAGTTGACGAGTAAGAGAATTATTACTGTTTTGAATCTTAAAAGAAGGTTTTATTAGTTCAAATGGACAATGACTACATTAAATACGCGTGTTTTGTTACGCTCAGAGGGACAGGATGAGTACATTGATATGCGTCGGCGCCGATTCAGCGTTGTCGTTTGCGAACTTTTCAGTAATCTATTACAGTCGGTGGAAATAGTGATATTTATGGACGAATGTCTGTTAGCCACCTTCGACTTTGAAACCCCTGTAGAAGTTTTGAGTGCATGTTAAATCGGTTGAACATGAGTGGTCTCGAGTTGAGGATGAAGAAATGTAAATCTAATATTCGGAGGTGAATTTGGATATCATGTTAGCAGTGACGGCATAGTCCGAGAAAATAAAGAATTTCCCAAAGACACCGAAGCAGCCACAGCTTAGGTCTGTTTTCTTATTTTAGAAAATTCTTTCCCTCCTTTTCTTCAATTGCATAGCGCTTAACCAATTTTGCTAAAAACAAAATAACTCCATTAAATTATTTGAGCTATGCGATAAAGCGTTTGAGTCTATTAAGATTCGTTAACAACGTAAACGCTTTTACTTTTTATAAATACATTGTTTGCCATAAACTACTTCTTTTATTCGTTTTACACATACAAATTCTGGTGCAGATTGGTTTAAAGGGTATCGAGCAGTGGTTAAAGCTCAGATAAAGGAGGTAAATGGGAGTTGGTGGTCTTTTCCCATTTAATTATTTCAACCTCACCAAAGGATACTAAAGCATTGAAGCCCCAAAAGCAACAAGTCCTGTATGGAATATTTCACATATTCAGAAAAAAATGTATGCCATATAAAAGCTTCCATCTAGAGGATTGTGTGAAAGACTAAAGCTCACCGTCATCGAGCTAATTAAGCTACAAGCGTGTTAGGCGACTTTCGCACTGTAGGTGGCCCATATTCATCATATTTAACTGTACATACGTCATACCACTATCTTAGATAATTATGACGTATTTCCGCAAACAAATTTATAATGCTTTAGTCAACTTTTGTGGACTACCTCAACATTGTCAGCTGTATTAAAACCGGTACCAGAATCAATGCGTGTTTAAAACAATATTCATGCATACATATATAGGTTTGTATAATAATTATTACAATATATACATGCATATATTTTCTTACTTCACACAAAATAATGCCCTGTTGTTCTAGCAGTGGCGAGATACCCAACTGGACGTGCCCTAATGGACCCATTGCCATACCCATTATCTAGCTTCTTCTGTAGATTTTCTCGTAGTATTTAGTTTACAATGTGGGGAAAATTGAGTAAAATTATACGCTAAAGTCTGCAGTGTGTGGCTGTACGCCATGCTGTAAGGTCAAGGGTGTGATATTTCTCACGGGCTTTAGCTTGATAACTGTGTCAGACACGTTACCTCCAATGACATGTCAATGTTAAAAAGGCATACAATTTATATAGACGAGGGTCGTCCCATCTAAAGGGGACATACGATTTCTCATGTCTAGTGGCGGACCCGTAGAACTACAGGGTACTTATACTTATAAAAGTATCTCTGTTGTTCTAGCAGTGGCAAGATTCCCGATTCGACAAGCACTTTCACACGGCCCTATTATCATGATATTTCTCAAAACATTTAGTTTACAATGTGTACATGTTGAAAAAAATGCACTCTAAAGTTTGCTTTGTATGCCAGAACGCCCTTGCTTAGTTGGCAACGTATGGCAGGACGTCATCTCCAATAACATGACAATGTCATCTACAGGGTTAATTTTGAAAATTAGAACTTTTTGAGCTTTGTCATCTAGACTTGAAACTATCAGTTGTACACCCTTTGACGCGCCAAAATGTTCTTTTTTCAATGACATTAAAGTGTTGTTCTTGGAATAAAAGGAAATAAAGTTATAGGTCAGTATGTGCTTCAACCTACAGAAAAGGGTTCTAAAAACATATACATATGAAACAAACGTACGCAAAATTTAAAAAATCGCACTAATTTTCATATGAAAGTATTTATGGATAGATGATTATTATTATAATTCATTATTACGGCGTTTTAAGCCTAAAACTTAGATTATTACAATTTGTAAGTACATTTTAATAGTAATAGGATTTCTAAAATTTGCGCTGTCGGAATGCATGCGATTCCGATCAGCACGGGAACTGGCGATCCCAACGGGCGAGTCCTGGTGTCATCTTTATTGGGAGGTTGGAAAGAACGTGTTCGCAATCCTGCCCTACTCCAAGACTTATGAATACATATTTCAATTATTTATGTTGTCGGAATGCAATAGATTCCGATCAACATATATGACTCGGATCTCAGAGTTATAAGGCACTTTTATTGGGAGGTTGGAAAGAACGTATTTCCAATCCTGTCCTGTTCCAAAACTTAAGATTACACAGTTTTGTTGTTTTATGCTGTCGGAATGCATTTTGATTCCGATCAACACAAAAGCTAGCAGCTCAGCAGAATGAGCCACTTTTATCGGAAGGTTGGAAAGGACGTGTTTCCAATCCTCCCTGCACCAGCTTTTATATAAACATAATTAATCATAATATATTATTGTTTTATTATTTTTGTTGGAATAGACGTAACTCTCATGAACCCTCCAACTGTTTGTTTGAGACGATATTTTCGGGAACTCTTCCCCAATTTGATTGCGAGCGATATATTTGACCTGACGCATAAGGTTCCTCTGTGTCTGTTTGGATTGCCCATGTACGCTCAAGGATCAGTAACATGAAATACAGATACAAAATAGTTTATCTTGTTGGAAGGATTTTGCAATATTCTAATAAACTTTTTTTGAAAGTGTTTAAGTTTTCACAATTTTTAACATGATTGGGAAGTTCATTAAAACATTTCAGGCCCTTTGTAAAATATATTTTGCTTGCCCATTTCTGTTTTGAAAAGAGGTAATCTAAAATTTTTATTTTCCTGATTATGTAAGTGTGGGTTTCATTCACATACACAAGTTTTTCACTTAGGTAGACTGGTAATTTACCATGCTTGATATTAAATACAAATTTCATACTTGGTAAAATATCAGCTGTTTCACGCTCAACCAGTTTAGTGCACCGATCATACTCTTTATGGAATTGTCGTACTTCATTTTCAATATAAATTTCATAGCTTTGTTTTGCATAACTTGTAACCTGTCTACTTGTGTTTCATTGGCAATGAAGAATATTGTAGGGCAATATAAGAAGTGATTGAGGCGTGTTCCTGCCAAAGAATATATTTGTATCCTTTATTTTCTGACCTTCCTTCCTTATATACTTTAAATAGATAGCAAAATAAAATTGCTGGGATTTCGGTCCATTTGCCGAAGAACCCCCTACTAAATGCTAAGCAAATCACACCATAAATAAAAGTTTTCGAATAGGTCGACCAGTGGTCTATCTCCCGGAAAACAGTAAATAATAGTAAAAAATTCCTTTGTGCCACGCAGAAAAACTCTTAAGTAGAGGTATTGTTATTTGCCACGTGTTTACACTCTCTTCTGACACTGACTGTATAAAAATAAATATATAATTGTGACAATAGTTTAAATTTTTTCATTTAGCGAGAGTCAGAAAGTCGGCGAAAACTTGAAAAAAGTATTTATTTCACAGTTTCACAGACCAGGAATTCTACCACAGGGCATGCCACTCTTGAAATTTTTTCGAAATATTTTGGCGATTAAATTGCGATAGAACAAGGCAGGTAATGTTTTGGCGCATGCAACTATGGTATAGTAATTTTAATTATTATATTTTTACACAATATTACAAAATGTTCCTTCTTTTCTGAATTTTCACAAATACAAACACAATTTAAAAAATGTGTGAATTTATATTTTTGGTTTTTATTACATCACAAATGCACCCATTTTTATTAACTTTTCCATAAATATTTATAATTTTTATTTTTGTTTTAATTCCGTAAAAACATCAATGATATTTATTTGTAATAATTCGTGTCAACAAAAAATGCAAAGCCCATAAAAGTAAATAAAAAATTACATACATTTTGTTTGTTTTGCTTGCGTTAAATACTGGTTGCTGTTTAAACTTTTCTTTCGATATTGTTAAGTTTCGTTTTGAGGTTGCACTAAATATTCCTCAATTTGGTTTAAACACTGTCACAAAATTCTTAGCAAGTTTTTTGGTTTGCCAAACAAGCACTAAAGCGGTCAGTTGTTCTGCCAAAAATATCACCTATGCAATTCTTTTTTAAATAAAATTTAGTTTTATCTTAATTTTCCAAGTTTTCTGAACGTTCCAAAGCAAGCAGCGCCGCATAAATACTAATCAGAACAACGATCGCGACTCAACTTTTATACCAAGGCACACACACAAACAAAACACAGCAGCAGTTACAAACATCAAACTACATAGCATTCGCAAGAGATCGCATTGTGAACCAGCCGCCACAAGCCGATAAGGCGTTAATGCAACCGACCGACCGAAGCACAACGCTAACAATATAACAACAAGAAAAAACCAAATCGGCAACAGTAACCGCAACAGCAGCTTGTGAGGATGAAGAATGGATAGTTGACGACGAACAACATTAATTGCAGTAACAGCAATTGCGATAAACCAACAAAAATTGTGTGAGCCATTATGTGAATTTTGAAATCGCTCAGTGTTTGCAATTCAACAATCTACTACAGCTGTTAGTACCAAGTACTCGTGTGAGTACCAAGTACTGGTGAAATTCGATGTTTTAACATACAAGTCTACGTCTGGAAACACATCTTTTTGCAAAGATATATCTTATTTTATTCGTCCACGTCCCTTTTAAAATCTTTTATATAAAAGTGGGTGTGGTCCTTAACCGATTTCGTTAATTTTCTTCAAAGCATTCCTTATAGTAAAGGCAACCTCTCTGCCGAATTTTGTTACGATAGTTATAACGATTTTTGATTTATGATTAATAATTTTTGTAAAATTGATTTTATCACAAGTGGGCGGTGCGACGCCCATTTAAAAAATTTTTTTTAATTTCTATCAGGAGTCTCAATATCAGTCCACATGACAAATGTCAACATTCTAGGTGTATTATTTACTAAATAATTAGGTTTTTTGTGTTTTCCAAAATGTTATATATATAAAAAGTGGGCGTGGTTATCACCAGATTTCGCTCATTTTCAATATCAATCTATTCTGGGTCCAGATAAGCCCGTGTACCGAATGTGATGAAGATATCTCAATATTTACTAAAGTTATCGTATTAACGGATGGACGGACGGACATGGCTCAATCAAATTTTTTTTCCACACTGATGATTTTGATATATGGAAGTCTAATCTATCTCGATTCCTTTATACCTGTACAACCAGCCGTTATCCAATCAAAGTTAATATACTCTGTGTGCAAAGCACGCTGAGTATAAAAATATTTGAGGCAATGCAACTATGCTCAGTGTTTTCCTCTTAAACTATTTTTCAAATTTCTTTCCTTTTTTTTTAATTTTTTCCATTTGTCAAGTTTTTGGTGTCATTTTTAAACAACTCTTAGAATTTGCTCATTTTCTCTTTCCATTTTTTTTTCTTGGTGTTATGTCTAAACCGATACGAATTGAAAAGGAAGGTAAGTAGTAAATTTAATGGTTTCAAACTCAGCTAAAAGTTACTGGAAATTTTCTTATGCCGATAAAAGGTTTAAAATTTACGCTCAAATTTTTAACCGTAGTGAGTAAGAAAAGCGTTCTCACTGCTTGGGCTCGCATAAGGATTTACGATCCGTATTCGAAACTCAAATTTTAATCCACAAAAGTTCTGAAATAGTGGATCGGATTAATGAAATATATGAACTAGTGACAAATAATACTCGTTAGATCCATAACTTATTATAGTTTTAAGAAATTTTTTGACAGTTGCATAGTTAGCGTTTGAGTAAAAATGGTTTTCAGATACTAATCGTAACGCGTAAATACGGGCCCAGAATGAAAGATAGTATCAAACCAAATTTGACAAGGGTTGACCGAAAATTGTTCCAAAATACATTAATTTAATTTAATTATATCTGTTGTGGTATATTTGGGTCGTGGTGGGTATGCTTGTTTGTACAATACCGACACGAGCAAATTGAGAAAAAACCAACTACCAGCAACAAAACGTTTCATTCGTTAATCAGCAATTTTCGGTTGTAGCTGCTGGGAGTAACAGTGGAAAATAAATGCTATTGGAATTAACCAGCGAGCGCCAATGAGTAACTATAAAATCAAATGTTTGGGGCGCTCTCATGTGGAAAAAGAGCGGATTTTGTATTTTTTCGTAATGGATTTAATTTAATTTATTTTAATTGATCAGTACAAGACAAAGCTGAGCTTACGTTTTTTCGACCTTGTGCACATAGAATTGCTGTTGTTGATGTTTGTTGTAGTTTCAGGTGAATCTTAGGTGTCTATATGCCAATGATTTTTAGGGTGGCCCATAAAAAATTTGTCAAAAAGGTAAGAGCACTAACCAGTAGCGAGCATTCACAATGTTTTTATTTAACGGGTTTATTTAGCTTGGGTCTGTGTAGGTAGCGTTGTTTACAAATTTTGTAATTGAAATTTAAGTAACTTCCCAATAAGCTACAAGCTTGAAACATGGATAATAGTTCAGAATCCGGCATTGCAATAATAAGAAAAAAATTCCGCTAGGTGGCGCATGTATCGAAATAATTCAAAAAATCGTACCTCTGGATAGATCTGGCTAATATTGGGAATACATATTAGGTGCATGTATTATTAGAGCGCGACCTATGAAAAAAATCGCCGACAGGTGGCGCAAGGATCGACATATTAAAAAAAATCGTATTTGACCTCCAATTTGCCTCATATTTGAAACACATATTACATACAGAAATAGAATTCACTTTACGAAAAAAATTCTCGCTAGGTCCGATTCGACTCATGTTTGAAACACATATTACATGCATAAGTAGAATGTAAGGCAACGAACAAAGATTATGAGTGACAAGATGAGTGCCAGATATGATAAAGCAATTAATTCGGATGGGTTTCAGGAAGGAGTTTTGGTGCTGTTATACAACCCACAACGAAAAAAAGGTCTGTCCCCGAAATTGCAGTGTAATTGGGAAGGTCCTTACAAAATTGTAAAACGGATCAAGGATGTAGTTTGCCACATACAAACTATTGGCAAACCAAGAACCAAAATGAAAGTGGTTGGTATTGATTAAAGGCACAACAACAATAAAGCAAGCTGCCACTCGTGTGTACGTAAACAAATCAATCATTATTTACACACATGCATACAAGGCAACGAAGAGATACTCACAAACACATGTAATCAGCAGCCGAAGTAGTACTGACGCATACATCCGCAGTAACCCCTGTAAGATAAACATAAACTACAAATATACATGTATATAGAAATTACCAAGCAGGAGATACAGCAGTTCTAGAAGGCGAAACGTCTAGACTTTAGTAGAAATATACGAATGAAGCAACGGATAATATAAAAGCAGCGCAAGCTGAGTAGTCAGTATTCAGTTTGATTTAAACACTCTATCAGTTACGAAGTGAAGTATAATTGTACTACTCCCAAAGTAACCTAATAAAGACCATGTTGCAATACAGAATATTGGAGTTATTTATTCCACAGTTCAGCTATACGAACGTTAGCAGAAGTTGCAAATAAGCGGAGTTCCGCTAAATTCGTTACAATTGACCTATGAAAAGAAAACGTTTACTTAAAAAAAATTTTATTTAATTATTTAATTTCTTAGTGTCATTATTTATTTGAATTCTTAGATTTAATAACTCTTATTGTGTATATTCATCATAAAAACTTTATTAATGTACATAAAATGTTAAATTATACTTATTTTATTATCATTATTTATTTTTATGTTGATATAAAACATTCATAAAGCTCAAAAGTTTTCCTTAAAACCAGCATGCTTAACGAACGAAACGATATCATTTCGTTACGATAATCAACGCTAATAAACGAAACGAAGTCACTTCGTTTCGTTTATTAACGTTAAGAACGTCTAATTACGTTAATTTCACGATCTTAACGTTAATAAACGAAACGAAGTGACTTCGTTCGTTTATTAGCGTTGATTATCGTAACGAAATGATATCGTTTCGTTCGTTAAGCATGCTGCTTAAAACATCTTGTTAATCGATATATCATCTAAATAAGTACTCAAGAGCAATTAAGCTTAATCCCAGCACATTAACTTCACTCAGCCTCGGTTGATATTTGTCTCAATTGTTATTGTCATTAGAACGGCATTGAGATCTGCCCTACACTAATTTGGATGCATGGCGTCAAGTGAGTAAGTCAGCGCGAGTAGGTGCATAAAAAAATCAGGTTTTTAGCTGCATTACGTACAGAGAAAAGCGAGTGGGGACAGTTGGGGCAGTGGTATGGCGAAAAGTGGGCATGTTTGCTATAACAACAACTCATTGAATTCAATCTTATTTCGAGAGCATGAAAACAGGAAGAATGTATAATTGTGGCGTTATTTTAAAAGCAGTTAATTTGTTTTTTATTTGGTTAGTTCTTAACTTGTTTAACAAAAACAAAAGTATAATAAGTTTTTAAGAAGTTGATGGGTTTTGCGTACGCACTGTAAAATGGGCTGGTTTATATATGACGACTAATGTGTTAATATGTATGAATATTAGGGCGGGTCGAATTGTATGGGGAAAAAGGGGAAAAACTTCAGGTGCGCATCCAGTTTCTGAATCTATGGGTCATACTGAGTCATAATGTCCATGGGACCATAGGTCTAAAATGAATTTCGAGCCTCCCTAATTTTGTTAGAAAATTGTATATCCCAATCCGAATAGCGGCTTTCAAATAAAATACATGAAAATAAATGTCAAATTCGGATTCGGATTGGGATATAAAATTTTCTAACAAAATTAGGGAGGCTCGAAATTCATTTCAGACCTATGGTCCCATAGATAATATTACAATATTATGTGCCTTTTCAACAATAAATTTGACCTCCCTAATGTATATACATACACGCTAGAGCGGGTCAAATTGTATGGCTGGATTTTTTTTTCATTAGGAGTAAAGCTAAAACTTAGTCTACAGATGGTTCTAAGAAAAATTGCTGAAGACACCATAGCTCTAATTCCGATTTCGAGTCCCCCACTTTTGCAAAATACATATTTTGCCATATGAATGTAGGGTTTGACCAAAAAATCTTAAAGAATTATAGGAAAAATATCACATTGGGCCTATTTTATAGGTATTTTACGTACATTTCAGAATCTGTGTTAATATCTATAGTGTTTTTGAATTGAATTTTAGTAGACAGACATTTTTTCTTTTCAGACAGTTTTTTCTTTTTCGAATTCGTTTTGGTAGAAAAAATTTTCAAAAAAACCTACATATATTTTCATGTAATAAGCAAAAAAACACAATTTTTACAATTTTAATGTAATTTTTTTTAAAAAATTATTTTTTTTACTTCGAAGTGACCATTTCAACGTATTTTTCAAAATAAAAGTAATGATATGTTATTATTTTTTTAAATCTTTTTTGCTCTCCATTCTTGGTTGCTTTTCACGGCTTTTGTGCTGTACCAGCGATAACACCTTCAAGTTGTTTTTTTCTATAACACGTTTGGAAACAGATGTACGTATCTTTCTGTTCCTTGCATATCCATTAGAATATTAGGATCATCTAGTATTGTCTCATCAGAATCTAAGAGTTGTACCAAGTGATCGTATGGAATAATTCTTGCGAATGCCGGTTCAGATAGTAAATTATCGTCATTCAGATCAATCATATCAGTATAATCTGAAGCATTAAAATTGATATTGTATTGTTTGGTAAACTCGGAGTTTAGTTGGATCAAGTATTTTTTCTCGATAATATAAATTTTTTGATAGCTCTATCACGTATGGCTTTTTCTATCATCAAATACATTGTTAGTAAAATGTTTTTCTGGGATGAGCGTAATATGAATTATTTTGGATTACACCATCTACAATATTAAGTAAATTACGTGATAGGTACAGTGTCCAACGAATAAACTTTGAAAAATATACTGCCGTATACAAGAGAATTATAGTATTTTATATTGAATATATTGGCACATAAATTCTACTAATATAAACTGCTGGGAATTTTCAAATTTTCCGATGGTGTATTAGTTGTTGTATAAAGACGTATACCATGCTTGCTTTGGTTAGCCACCGAGAATGTACAACTGATCCTGGTTTTATGTTAGCTAAATCAACTGAAACAGCACCATTTTAAATTGCTTTGGCCATTTGATATAAATACTTAACATCTGTAGATAATTCTCGTTCACTGATCATACAAGCCATATTTTGCAATGCTATTGGTTCAAAATCAGTTACAACCTGAAAACCTGTATCGTTTACGAAGCACTTCATCTCTAGCTTAATTTCTTCTCTTTGAACTTTAGATTAGATTCATTATAAGAAGTTCACTACGAAATATCTTCGAAAGGGCTGTTGCTAAACATGAAGCAACTCTATCTGAGACACCGAATCTGTCACACATCATAACAAAAATTTATAGTATCGTATCGTTGAGTATAATGCCCTCGTTTCATTGTAACAGATACTTCTGCAACTGCTTCATTTGCAATTTGTGCTTCACCACCTTTTTCCATATCTGTTGCAAGTGGTTCGTATGCTGGATCATCACTAGCTGTTGGCATTGTTGCGTATTGCTGTAGGTGCTTCTTCTACAATGTCATCCATATATTCAGGTATTGTGAATTTTCTATCATTATGTTGGTCCATCATAATTCTGTTAAATGGTTTGGTATTAAACCCACTATGAACATTCTGTTGTTTTTAAATTGCATTTACATTTCCCAATCGCAAATAATTCATTTGTTGATTGTACGAATGCTGTAAATTCCTGAACTTTTTTCTGTGTTTTAATGCTTTCGTGATATTTCTCAATTAAAACATTTAGTTTTCTTAGAATACTACGTCTATCAGTTAGTTGAATATTCAATTTATTCCAAATTTCAACCAATTTATCAATTACACGAGGAGTTAAATTTTTATGCGAAAACGACTAGACGGTAAATTCAGATATTTAATTCACTTGATAAACCAAATGCCATAATATCGTGTTCAAGTATATGTGATAAAGTGGATTCAGATGATGTAGAACGGATTTGGTTCATCCATTTTAAATTTAAATACAAAAAGCTGTAAAAAAATGGTTCATAAGAAATTTATTAAAAATGATCTTTCTTAGAATCATCTGTAGATTACGTTTTTGCTATACTCCTGATGAAAAAATCCATCCATACAATTTGACCCACTCTAATATATATATATTTGCAAATAATAAACTTATTAGTTATTCAATCATGTATTTGCATATTTGGTGCAAGACTAACAAATAAATATGCATACAAATTCACTTTCATACTTACATACTTAGGTGTGCCCACCGTATGCAGACTGGAAATTCAAGCGAAATGCTTTTCTTGTTCGGATAAAAAATATAGGAAATCCCATAAAAAAACTAGTTTACAAACAATTCAGTTTAAACAAAATGCTTACCACAACCACTGGTGACGACAATGCATAATGATAAGATGACGCATTGAACATTATTTGCACTATTGACATTTCTTTTCCTGATAATGTCAAATATTTTTATAACTACTTAATATCAAAGAGGAGCCACTTTTCCTCAGCGTAATTGGCAGGGATATGACGTACTCGATAAACGCTATAGTGATTTTGCAGCTTGTAGGATCTGTTTTCTTTTTGGAGCAGCGCAGCAGAACGTCCCTTGCTTCAAGCGGATTTAAACTGCCTAGTTACTTGGTGCAACGTGAATTCAATGCCGCTTAACCTCAATAAATGTAAATCCATGTGCCTCTCTCGGAGATCTTTGCCAGCAGCCTCTTATGTATTTAATAAGTTTTGTCTTCTATCAGTAAACTATTTTGTGGGAGTCATGATAGATACTAAACGTAGTTTCAACCTTCATATTATGTCTACTGTCAATAAGGCTAGTGGTGTTCTTTCATTCGTGAAACGGTGGTCCAAAGATTTAGTGACCCTTATGAACGAAAGCACTTTTCACCACTTTAGTTAGACCGATACTAGAATACGGATCACTAGTCTGGAATCCTAAATATCGAGTTCATGCAGATCGACTTGATTCAGTACAAAAGCAATTTCTACTTTTCTCTTTAAGAAATTTTCAGTGGGACTCTGCGTATACTCTTCCCCCTTATACTAGTCGGTTGAAGCTTATCAATCTTCCAACTCTTGCAAGTCGAATGGATTGATTTATAGCCCAATTCTCTTAAACGAAGTAAACTTTAACGTCCCATCACGAGTGTCAAGACATTACAAACCTCTTCTTTTGAGGCAGTGTAGAACTTATTTCGAATTAGGTGAACCTTTTCTGTGTTTGTGTCCTGATCTTGGCACTCATTCTAGTTCATTTGATATAACGGATTCACTTTTTACCATAAAGAAAACTGTCCTACCCATTCTCAACTCGTAACAAAAACAAATAAAAAAAAAGTTCACTTACTTACAATATAGTATATGCATAATTTCTAACTGTTATTTATAATACTCAGCTTAAGATTTTATTCTGTAGCTGAGCAGTTTTTAGATCTCAACGCTTAACAAACCACCGCCTATCAACAACTCGGCAAAAACAAATCCGCGCGTCATGCGGATGCGCCCCCCGCGTCGGTTGGGCGGGATTTGGAGGGTTTTATTCCGTTGGGTATTATTATTATTATTATTATTATCATTATTATACCGCAGACCCTACTTCTTCCATTACTTTGGAACTATCTATATACACGTGTTTCGTCTCTTCTGCCATTTGAGCGTCTTTGCGCCAACCTTTCACCTTGTCTTGTTTTCCAGTATTTGATGTCATTATACTACTATGGCCGTATGGTCTGCGCTCAAGCTGTCACGAGGTGTACAGGTGGAATATGCAAAATAGCATACACTTCAGCTTTTGGGATTGCTTTGGAAGCTTTTGGGCTTCCATGAAAACTGAATGTTCAGAATAATATTTAGATATTTTCGACCGCCCTCCTAGCTTAAGCCAAGTCTAAGCTGGGACCTTATACCTCTTTGTATACAAGACCATATCCGACCTCTCTACGTTGGCGGTCAACCCCCCAAAGAAGAGAAGAGACAGAGCAGTTGATGACCAGCGTCCACAACACAGTTGGTAATACTCCTGCGAGCCGCCCCTGTCACTGATTTCGTAGCCTAATACAGAAAATTCTGCGAAATAGTCTTCCTTCCATTTAGCATGCAGTGCTTCGGAAAAAGAATTAAAGAAAAAAAAACAAGTAAGGGTGTCTAAGTTCGGGTGTAGCCGAACGTTATATACTCAGCGTGAGTTTCCATTGTACAGTTCATTTCAGATAAATTATTTTTTCGAATTTTGGTACAAAAAAAATTTTATTTTGAGGCTCTAGAAATGTTGTGTAATTCTTGATCGGATTAGGCATGTGGCACCGCCCATTAAAAAGATTCTCCCAGTTTCCTCTTACAGTAAAACTAGGTAATTGAAATATCATTGAAACAAAACTATTTTTCGCTAATAAAAATAGACCACGAGCCTTTTAAATATTCTTTATGTATAAAAGTGGGCGTGGTATTTAACCGATCCCGTCCAAGGATATTAGAAATATTTCCTGATATAAAGAAAATATGTGTACACAATTTCACTAAGATATGTTAATTTTTCTTCGAGTTATGGCTCCCGAAACATAGAAAATTGCTTAGTCATAAAAGGAGCGGTGCTACGCCCATTTTCAAAAATTTAATTTTTTTACTTTTTCTTGTAATAATTCCACTTGGATAATGAAACACCATTGATATAATTTTTTTTGCAAAGATATGGCTTATTTTATCACGACTGGGCGTGTTTCTTAACCGATTTCGTTAATTTTTTTTCGAAGCTTCTTTAAAAGTATAGGTTTAATATATAAATAGGCTTAACTAAACTAAATTGTTCACAAGTGAGCGGTGCCACCCCCATTTTCAAAAAGTGTTTTCAGATTTTTATCAAGAGACTCAATATCAGTCCAGCCATCAAGTTTCAACATTCTAGGTGTATTATTTACTTAATAATCAGGTTTTTTGTGTTTTCCAAAATGTTATATATTGTGACGAATATTAGCATCACTAAGCTGAT
This sequence comes from Eurosta solidaginis, assembly GCA_029619165.1. Classification (NCBI taxonomy): domain Eukaryota; kingdom Metazoa; phylum Arthropoda; class Insecta; order Diptera; family Tephritidae; genus Eurosta; species Eurosta solidaginis. The sequence goes on from JARSSU010007946.1 coordinate 34,993, forward strand.
ACTGAGTAAATAAAGGCACACAACAATAAAGTGGGCTGCCACTCTAGTGTGCATCAAATCAATCATCATTTATACACATATATACAAGGCAACGAAGAGATACTCACAAACACATGTAGTCATCAGCCGAAGTTGGTTCTCACACATGCACACGAATATATGTAGCTCAA
>JARSSU010007947.1:0-42439 GCA_029619165.1 Eurosta solidaginis
ACCTATGTGAGGATGGTTCTTTATCGAATAACTTACATTTTTGCATATGAATAGCAAATATTAATCGAAAAGTCAGTTTTCTTTGTTTAACATTTTTTTTGTTTTATATTTTTTCAGTAGCATACCAACATTTTGTCTCATTGTACTCGACGTGAGTATTGTACGAGCTGGAAGTGTTCAAGGTACATAACTTGCAACACTACAGTTTGGTGAGACAACTTGTACTTGAGAGCTTACCGAACTTACATAATTTTCATACAATGCTCACTGTGTTTGCTGGACAATGAGTTTGCAGACTATGATTGTGTTGTTGTATTTACCATATGGCTACAAAAGGAATTGAACTTTGAGTATGTTTGCGTGCAACGAAAATTTCTATTTTATTTTGTTTTTGTTTTTTTTGTTGGTTTGGTTGCAGCAAATGCAAATGTCGTTCGTACTTGGTTTACTGTATCTCTAGGGATTAGTTTACTTGTAGAGAAATGCTTGTTTTTTTCTCGCACTTTTGCAGCTAAAAAGTGTTACCCATAGGGAATTAATTAATTTTTGTAACTTTAAAAGCTTACGAAAATATTTTATAAAATACTTGTAATCTGGCTTTCAGGTCGCTATATTAATATTTTCGAGTTATGAATCCGGTACGTTCCCGTATTAGCACCTTCTGCCAATAGGCCGATAGCCCAGGGAACGCATTTTTTGTCGCCTCGAAGCATGGAGTGTTTGAATTTTAGTCGTCTCAATATTCCAAGCCCCTTTAACCAGATGGGCTCATATGGGCTAGGCTCCTATAGGAAGGTTAGGAAAATCAACTAGAAACATTACTGCAAAATATCAACACAAATACTGAAAGATATGTCTGAGTTTACTGGAACTCATTCATCCACTTCATGCACTGAAAGCCTTAAGAGGACAAGGAAAACTCTACAAGTTGTGGCAGGAACTAAATGAACTAAAATAAACATAATGAAAGAACTACCCTGCAAAAATGGACCAGCGAGTGCTCCAAAATTAACCTCAGTTCATACAAAAAATATGGTCCAATTAACATTGCGATGTCCTAGGACTGGACCATATACTCCAGCTCCGCATTACATCAGAGTAGTCCATGGAGTATCCACAGTCCAATAAACATCGTGTAATGATTACAATCGTTAAAAACGAGCAATGATCGGCTTACAATATGTTCGTGTAGAAACATGAGTTGGTCCATTGCTGCATTACTGTGGAGTATAAATGTAAGTACTCCAGTGGACTACATGATCCAACGATTTTTGCAGGGTAATCGTCACCAGTGAATCTTCTGTATAGATATAAAAGACGTCACGAATATTTTTTCTAATAAAAACTAATTTCTAAATTTTTTATATCGCTTTGCCCGGAACTTGAAGCAAGGATCTTCGGCGTAGTACGCGAAGCATTCTACCACCACACCATGACAGCCGCCAGATAATCAGACAGAAGCTGGATACCGTAATAGATGAACTACGACATGCCGAGCATCCTCCCATCGAAAAGCTGGCTTGAGTAGCTTCTTACTCACACCACAATTACTGTTATGTATATGATTACGCTCATAGATCATATACTACATCGTGATCTGCTATAAAAACCAAGCTGCAATAGAGGCGTTTAGGGGAACATGAGCTCCTTGTTGTTATTGTACTAGCGATAAAGACACTCTCGGAAGGTTTTGTGGAGTGTTATCGGTGTGATGGTGCTTTGCCGATCCGGTCTCGGGAACGCTTTAATATGACCTCATTTAACCTCCAAGGTCACACTGCTTCCACCCCATTGTTCCATGAGGAGCTTGGGGTCGCCAGAACCTCGCCTGCTAAATACATACATATGTATGTGTATGATACATTCATATTTGCCACATGATTCCCCTCGCGTACTTGAAATTAACAAATGGGCTATAAAAGCTTTCTTTGCAATTATGAATCCTTTAAATTCCGATTATATCAGCACCTTTATGATAACCAGGGTACTAAGTACACTATGTGCATACAACGTACAACGCTGGTACATAACATACATAGCAACTTGAGCAGATAATCTACCAATAAAAGGTACAGGTCGGTCAATCAACGCTGGACGTACACGTTGCTTTCACATACCGAAAGCTTAAATTCAGTTTAGCCTTAATTGGGCAATCAATTCCTTACAAGCACACAAAACCCATGTGCAATATTACCAGGCTGATCTGACCCCATTAAAAAGAAGAAAAGTATGTTCATTAGGGCGGGTCGATTTGTGGGGAGGCAAAAAAATCGCCCATTTTCTGTGAAAATCATATTCTAGGGATCAAAATAAGAAACTTTGCCGAAGGAACCATACCTCTAAAACGAATTCTGATGTCCCCCCTCCACCCAATTTGGGTCGAACTTTTTTGTAGGGGCAAATTTTTAAAAATCCCACTTTGACCCAAAATGTATGACCGACCCCCACTAACTTTGGAGGCCCGATCCACCGATGCCAGTGGCACACTCCCTGGAACCCTCCTGGGGTTCACCATAAATGTTTGTATGGTTCCTTCTGCAAAGTTTCTTATTTTGATCCCTAGAATACGATTCTCACAGAGCAATGAGCGATTTTTAAATAGACCCGCCCTAATGTTCATCATCCGGCCAAATCGGTTTTGATAACATACCCTGTCCGCTGGGGTTGAAATGGTTTTTCAGTACATACTTATAGAGGGGCTTCGTCAACACAGTAAAGTCGTCTATATAGCAAACCACGGCGGAAAACGTTTCCAATTTTCTTCGTCTCGATTCAGATGTTTCATTCTTGAATTGCACAGAATTTGCATACAGGTTGCGGTCAACCTCTTTAGACTGGCGTGAAGATGATATCGCTTTGTATTGGAACAGCAGCGCGTGTCGTACCACGTAAAAAACTTCCTTAAGGCTTGATAATGTTTAGTGTACTGATGATTTGCGGCGAAAAAAGGGAGCAGAACAGTTGTGTGTTCGTTACTGGCGAAATTATAGAAATTGTTCGATATGATAATCCCAGAGTTTAACAGCGGTACACTGAACCAAAAAAGTGCATGTATACTAAGAAAAAGTGCGTATATTTTAAGAAAACCTTTCCAAAAACCGTATTAATAGAATTAAGAATATAAATACATTAAGATATCCATGGTTTCTTATATTATAAGAACGAAGTTTTGTCATAAATATACTTTTACGAATTTTTTCTTAGATCATACGCAAATTTTCTTAAATTTTGAGAAAAATTGGAGTGAATTTCTATGAAACTTTTTCGCAAGAAAACATGTAGGTTTTTGGTTCAGTGTACCACCATTGCCTTCATAATTTTTTAGGATTTACAAAGGAGGTGGTATGTAAGGTACCTGCTATTTTATAATAAGTACTAGCTTTACCAGGCGCACGTTGTAATGCCGAGATCGAATGGATGTTGCGTATTTTTATACTCAGTTGAGCAGAGCTCACAGAGTATATTAAGTTTGATTGGATAACGGTTGGTTGTACATATATAAGAATCGAGATAGATATAGACTTCCATATATCAAAATATCAGGATCGAAAAAAATTTGATTGAGCCATGTCCGTCCGTTAACACGATAACTTGAGTAAATTTTGAGGTATCTTGATGAAATTGGTATGCGAGTTTCCTGAGCACTCATCTCAGATCGCTATTTAAAATGACGGTATCGGACTAAACCACGCCACTTTTTCGATATCGAAAATTTCGAAAACCGGAAAAGTGCCGTAATTCTTACAAAAGACAGATAAAGCACGAAACTTGTAGATGAGTTGATCTTATGACGCAGAATAGAAAATTAGTAAAATTTTGGACAATGGCGCCGCCCACTTTTTAAAGACGGTAATTTAAAACTTCAAGCAATTTGCAGTCCTATTACTATATATTTAATAAAATATAGCAAAATCGAGAACTACCAGGCCCACTTTAAAAAAATTTTAAGTCAAATTTAACAAAAAATTCAATATCTTACAGCTTTTAAGTAAATATGCCCACATCAACTCCATGTATGATTGTGCAACAAAATACAACTCAAAGAAAATTTCAAAATGGGCGTGGCTCCGCCCTTTTTCATTTAATTTTTCTAGGATACTGTTTAACGCCATAAGTCGAACAAGAATTAACCAATCCTTTTGAAATTTGGTAGGGGCATAGATTTATGACGTAACTGTTTTCTCTGTGAAATCGGTGATGCCACGCCGTTTTATACACAGTCGTGCCGTCTGTCCTTCCCCATGGCCGTTAACACGATAACTGAGCAAAAATCGACATATCTTCACGTGCTTACTGGAGACTCACTTTATCTGCTTGTATGAAAAATGACACGAAATCCGGACTATGACCACGCCCACTTTTGTCGATATCGAAATGAAAAAATGCACATATTCTATACCACATACGAAAAAAGGGATGAACATATGGTAATGTAATTGGGAGTGTTTTATGTGACGCGAATATAACTTTAGACTTTACAAAATGATTGTGACACCTACCATATTAAGTAGAGAAAATGAAAAGTTCTGACAGAGCGAAATAAAAAACCCTTAAAATCTTGGCAGTAATTACATATATATAAATAATTCGCGTCTCCAACAGATGATGCTTCTGGTCACCCTGGTCCAGCATTTTTTAAGTATACGAACGTGGCCAAATGGCCACGTAGTAGTCCGCCGTGGCCACGTAGTAATCGTAATCTGGCCACAATCTACAATTTCGAAACATGCGTGGTGAACAACACACTAACTGAAATAATGTCAGAAATTTTCTGAATATACATGATTCCCCAAAATGTCAAAAATTATATAACTTGCTATTATCTAATGAAGTTTTTTGGTGCTAATCCAAGAATTTATCAACGAATGAATGAGGTTTATCAAATCTGTATATATATATTTATATGGAAAGAATATGGTACTCACGACTCCGTGACATATATAGATTCTACAATTCTGCACGTGCTCGAGGATTTTTGTCAGCATCTAATAAAAAAGTTTTGGGCAAGTATATAATAAGTTGGATATGAAGATAACTAGTGCCTTGGATTACTTGTTATTGCAAATGTTTGAGTATGAGTGAGTCACAACCACGGTTGCCACAGCAGTGTGGACCAATATGGACCGAAAATCAAAAAAAAGGACCAATTACGTGTTTTCTTATTTATGATTACACAAACAATGTAATTAATAAATTATATATAACAATACAAAAAAGGGCTTAAATTCACATTGCACGTTAAAACAATTTGAATACATTTCATAACATATAGGTGAATTGTTTTTCAGTCTTATACACATATTCTATATTCAAATATTTTGGAGTTCAAAGTTTCCATACAAAATACTTATTTTGTAGGTTCTTGCCACAATACTTTGAGGGGTATACTAAAACTGACAATCGTCTATAAGTGATATGATTATAAAATGACAAACACCATCTTACGAAAAGGACGGAGATATTTTTCTTGTTGTGCACCTAGTGAAAAATCCTTAAAAAATGCCTTGCTGGTCCACATTTTGCGATTTCGTGAAACGCTCCTTCACATATACAACTACCACCACTTCCCTTTATAAAACTCTCATAATACCTTAATTTGATACCATAGCGTCTCACTATATGAGCTATGGCCCACTCCTCATAAAATACTCTTTAGTGCCTTGTCTTGATACATTCCAGGGTTTCCTCGGTCATTGTTGCCTAAAAACCATGGTTATTTTCCCCTATGTTGTCACCATAGCTCTCAACTGAGTATGTAATGTTCGTTACACCCGACTTAACCTCCTTACTTGTTTCTGTTTTGTTTGTTGATAATTTAATTTATTGTTCTGTAAATTGAATTGAATTTTGTACGCATATTTGGTGAAATTTTCTGTTAAAACATTTTATTCTTGTATCTTATTGTATCTTATTTTATATTATTGTATTGCTTTTACCGCTGATGATTGTTGCTTTGATTACATTCCGAAGAAGCATGACTGGTGAGCCAAATTTCAAATTTGATATATGCGCAGGCATTCCTTTTGGTTCTAAGGAGTATAGAAATTCATTTGGATAATTCACAATCTTATCTTCATCTGTAACTGTGATCGATCGATTTATATTTCGTCAATTCACCGAGAGAAATTGATTTTGTTAACATGATCATTTTTGGGAGCTAAGATAGTTCTTTCGCATAGCCAAAAAACAAAAACATTTAATTTAAAATTCTTAATTCTGAAATATGAAAAACTTTCGTCTTGATCGAAGGAACCTCGAGCCAAAATTTGGTGATGATCGAAGTATAGCAAACACGTTTTCATAGGGAACACACACACAGAATTTCATTTTTATAGAAGATGTAGATAGACTGAAGCTAAACAATTTTTTTAACAGCGGCAGATTACTAAACGTCCAAAAGGCATAACAGCTAAACTCAACAATGCAGTCAAACTTTAGGTGTTAAAATAACTTAAGTTTGTACGGCATCCATAGTTTTTCCCCATTCCACATTTTACTGGAGGTTTTAGGACTTAACGTCACATAGCTCCTTACCAATTTTAATTATCCTACCATTACGACATTCAGATATATGCAGTACCAAAGATTCCATTTGTATGGGAGATGCCACGCCGCTTTTATATATCGAAATTATTTTTAGCCTAAAACCTTCCCGTTGATCGAAGGAACCCATAACTAAAATTTGGTGATGATTGATGTGTGGGAAATACGTTTCCATAGCGAACACACACAGACACAGAATTTGATTTATATATATATATATATGGCTAACCGATTTGGGATTTCAAAATCAACTAACCATCATCTCTCCTTCCTGTATCTTTCCTAAAAATTTCATGGCAATCTGTCGAGCCGTTCTCGAGTTATGGAGTGACAGTCAAAATGTACACTTCTTTTTATATATATAGATGGCTATGCTGACACTGCCCATGGCTTCAAAGGGCTTAGCTTTTTGGACAGTTTCTGCAATCTCTGTGGCTATGATAGTTTAAGACGCATCATTGCTTTTGTTTTTCCGATGTTCTATCAGTTCGTCTAACTCGCTTCATTGCACTTTCATTTCATTGCAACTCGTCGAGTCGTTTTCAAGTTGCTAAGGCAACCAACCCCTTTGTATTAGCAACTTAACTGCATATGTATATTGTACCAGGGATGCACCTTAACGTTAAGCTAATCGTTTATCAAAAAATTTCCACCGTTTCCGTTGAAACACTTCGAAATATTATCGATAAAGAAATTATCAAAATAAATTGTATCTCGTTTTTAACTGAAACGAAAAGCTTTCGTTAACGTTAAAAACGTTAACAAAAACGTGATACTTTATGTTTGAATTGTGCTGGCAATGCTATAGCAATGGTGAAGCCGTAAGGTGGCAACACGAGCGCACATACACACACAAACTCTATGTAATTTGTTTGTGTAATTCGTTGGTGGTAATGTCAAAAATACTTTGAGAAATGTTCGTACTGTCAAAATTCATGAGAAAAGTTGCAATCAGCTTGGCTAATGCTTTCACCTTTAATGACTCCGCCATCAATCAGCTTTGCCAGCATAGTTTGAATTAATAATCAACATAAACGATTTGATTTCGTTTTGATATGGCAGAAAACGAAACGAAATCATTTCGTTAATTTGACGATCTTAACGTTAATAAACGAAACGAAATGACTTCGTTTCGTTTATTAACGTTGATTATCGTAACGAAATGATATCGTTTCGTTGGTTAAGCATGCCTGTATTGTACAATATTTTACGTATTTACATTTATTGAATTGTTTCTGTGAAAACAGTGTAACCGAACAAAATCGAAAACCGTACGTACATTTTTGAGGGAAAACATAAGTTCACATTACGGAAACGCGCTAAAATTGTTGTTATGCGATAAAATATTTTAGACCATAATAATTAGTAATAAAATAATCTTGGATAAAGTTATTCTTTACTATTCAATAGCCCTAAAACATTAGTCTACATACTCAACACTTGTATCGCGTGCTCCTTTAACCTTTACAAAGCCACACATACATTATATATAACTTTGAACATGCAGTGTGGTTTTCCTTAACTAAATTTCCTTCTCAGATTTGTTGGTATTTTGCGAACCCTTCGATTTTTTTGATTTGCCAAAACAACCACAACAACTACCACGATCACTCTCGTGCTCTGCTGGTTTCGCTTCATTCGCTTCCCTCGCTTCCCACATTTCTTTGCACATTAGCTCATCGGCAACTTGAAATATACGCACCGCCTGAACGTCACCCACCATATATTTGGCTATCATTTTATCATCGTGAAATTCACGCACTATCGTCGACGGCATATCACCCAATTGATGTTGGATCAGCACATTATTAAACATGGACATGGTTGTTCTCATTTTACGACCATCTAAGGTTTCCTCGTCGAATGGTTTGCACAGCTGAAATCGTAGTATCGTTGTAGCGAAATCTGACACCGTTATCAGCGCATAATATTTTTCGTTTCTACGCAAAGCGATTACTGGACGCACTGAGTTTTCAATTTTACGCAACACTGGACCAACACCTAAGGCACGCAAATAGTTATCGTAATTTGATTCGTCTACGAGTTTGTAAATTTTTCCTTCCCATATTTGTGGTGAGCATTCTGATTTATCCTTTTCTATTTCATCTTTTTTGAATGGCTTGACATTTTCATTTTGATTTTTGTATGCATTTTGGTTTTTCATACTTTTCTTTGACCTTTTTTGTTCTTGAAATGGGAGGGTCGCCAATCACTCTGCAAGCTCGTAGACGATAACGCCAATTTATCTCTCTTTTATTTTGATTATTTAGAATTTACCAACATGTTGCATATTATTGACGATTTGTAGAAAGTTAGAGAAACTGTGTTTCAAAATATAACGTAGAAAATAAGTTCTTTGGTTCCTATTTTAATGCAGATCCGGTAGGAAAATGTTTATCGGTTATGCCTAAAGAGTAGAAAAACATGCCTATTACGGTAAATAAATTCATGATTACGCTAGCAATTACCTGTCATAACTTGTTAGACTTACTATTATATATCGTCTTCCTATAGGACAATGCGAGGTGGCTCAGTTGTATGGACTTCAAAGAAACGTAGTAGGGGCCAGAGCCCATTTCAAAAAATCAAGGTCTGCAACACAAGTGAATTCGGTTTGAAAAATGTTTCGTCAGATAATTACACATAATATTCTTCCAGAACGGTGAAGCCCCGCAGCTTGTCTTATTTTCTCCAGCATCAAATAAAAGGTCTGTCTGAAACCTTGTTTTGTTTCGAATAGCTCGTGAGAATCCTTGGCAACTCTGACTGAGCTGATGGTATTGCTCAACGTCATTTTCCACAGCCTTATAAGTTTTTTTCGGGAGAAAACAAATTCAGACATAGCGGCATATAGGCAGCTACTTCTCGTGCTGTCGTAGGCAGCCTTAAAATCGACGAAGAGGTGATGCGTGTCCATTTTTGTTTGCGTAATTTGGTTACGTCTAAGGTTGTTGTACCTGCACATTCTCTTCCACAATTTGTTTCCCCGCGCTTGGTTCCACGCCTATTCTGCTTGGTCGATTACGTACAGCTATCGTCTTCTTTTAGGCTCGCTCAATATTATTAGACACGCACAAGCTTCGAGCGATGCGTCCTGTTTTCCATGTATTCCAATATGCCCAGGGACCCAATACAGATGTATATTTCTCTCTATCGCTGTTTTTTCCAGGGATTGCTTGCTCTCTACACCCTTTTAGATATTGTGTGAGATTATAGCCTTAATTGCTATGTAAAAATGACGCGAATGCAGTTTAAACTATTTTCTTCCATTGGTTCTATTGCTTTAGTCACGGCTTCTACTTACACCTGAAAACACCACAGTGATCTGCAGCTTGTAGGATTTGTTCATTCCCGAGCTGCGCAGAAACTACCACAGATTCGACTCCTTCCATTACTTTGGAACCATCGGTATACACGTGTATCGCCTCGCTTGCGCCAAACTTCCCATCTCTATTGTGGCTCTAGATATCCATCGAAGTATAGGTAGGAAACTAGGTAGTCTGTCTGTCCAATATTTGATAAGCTATACTACTCTGACCCTAGTATCTTCTGCTCAAGCTGCCCGAGGCATTAAGTCACGTTGAAGTTAATGCAGGTCTGCAAGTGGAATGTGCAGAATGGCATACAGCGCAGCCCGTTATCTTTATCATTGATAGCCTACATAACGCTCTCCTGTTGTTGTTGTTGATGTTGTTGTTGTTGTATGAAACGATAAAGACCCTCCCCGAAGGCTTATCGATGTGATGGTCCTTTGGCAGGATATAGATCCGGTACTTCCGGTAACAAAGCACCATTAAGGTACTAGTCCGACCATCTCTGGTACGATTTAATATGACCACACTAACCTTCCAGGCCGTCCCGCCCTCCAACCCCCTAGTTCGCTGAGGAACTTGGGGTCGCCAGAGACTCGGCTTTTAAATGAAAACAGGATTTCGCCACGGATAGGGTGAAGTTGACAATTGGGTTGGAGAAACTATATATTGCGCTGGCAACCCTTGAATCAATTTGGTATTTTAGTCGCCTCTTACGACAGGCATACCTCTAGCGGGTATATTCTAAGCTCCCTCTCCTAGTTTTTTGAAGTGCGTTTCTGTTTTCAGTGACTGTTCGTCAAACAAGAACTCCATAGGGTTTTACAATCGTTGTAAATATCCAATGAGAGAGAGAGGGTGATAGACCATGTCGTACGCCCAACATTCCTTTACATACACATATAACGTGTCGTTTGAGGAATTGGAATGTAATCAATTCCTTTGCTGTGAGAAAAGAAGTGATAACTTTTTCCAATTACTGGGTAATTTTATTTGTAATATATGGAATTACATTTACCCCAACCTATCCTTGTATTACAAGACTTATAATTTTGTGAAACGGGCCTCAGAGCTCATGACGAGTGGTATCAGACTGGGTCACGACCAAGCGTTCTGTACTACCCTGATCAGATGGCAGCCAACCTAATCCAGCCTTATGCGACCACACAAGTTCCCTGAGCCACGACTTATTTTCGCTTATAGAAGTGTATCCAAGAATGCATGAAGGATATCTTATTTAATTATGTGATTATGGTTGATGTGCAATAAAAATGTGTAACTCCAACATTTTTATGCCCCTTTTAGCGCTTAGGGCATTTAAAACAAAAATTACGAGTGGACATAAATTAGAACAGAACGAGAGAAGAATGTTTACATTCCGCATGGCGTTAAATACTTTGAAAGAAGATATTGAAATTTCAATGCTTATAAAATAACGAGCTAACACAACAACCCGAAATAACAACATCAAACTTTACACACAAATGATTTCAACCACTGCAAACAGCGCGGTGTGTAACTTTGCAACAGATGGGACCGACACAGCAATTGCAGCATGACAATCATATTGTAAACAAGAATGTGACTATTGGAAAATGCGTAATGATAAACACTAGTCAACAAGAGAAATTACTTGAAGTCTAACTATTTAATTTCGATGTATTATGGCCCCCTAAGTACAAAAACACCCAAAATTTAAAATTCTATGGATACGATTCTTTTCTAAAATCACGAATTTTCACAGAGGTCTTTCCATTTATTTTATCATATCTTGGAAATTACTTATCTAATTCGTTGAGAGAAACACCAGTGGATTCACCGCAAAATTTTTCTTCAAGTCTTATAAGAAAATTTTTTTATATGATCGACGGTTGTGGAGTTATTCACATAAAATGTAAAAAAAATTTTTTTTTGCAAAATCGAACATTTTTTTATTTTTCAAAAATTCATAAAAAATCGAAGGTTTTAAAAACTTACCATTTTTATTTCACGGTCTTAAAACTGTAAACATTATAAATAATTGAAACCTTATTTCGTGAAAATACATGAATAAATGTTGGTTTTATTGACAATAAAGTGAAAATACCCAATTTAGCGAAAATTTTGCATATCAAGCCTATTATTGTTTTGACAAACAAATTATTTAGGTATGACATTTTGCGCAACTTTGTCTTTTTAAAGCTTACTACGGGCATCGCCAGAAATGAGAAAAACTCCATAATGACACTCAAGAAATTTTCCCCGTCAATTTTTCTTAAGGCAAAACGCAGATCATAAGAAAAAATGCCTCATACTGTATGGAAAATTTAAGTTGCCAACGCGGGTTTTCGTAGAAAGAAGTATGGTCATATATATTTGTTATCAAATATATACAACTTTTTCCTTGAGGCATTTCTTGCGATGTTCTTAGAATGCTTAAATATAAAAACAAAAAAATCAAATTATCACTCCGTCATAGAAACTGTTATACTACCTACTGAACATCCCAGCCTGCACAGGCCATTTCCCATAGCATATGATTTTTTGAAAACCCCTTTTTTCAAACCCTTTCGCGGGTAGTGGCTAAAAAAATTTACAGACTCATTAGATGCCTGCCCTGTATGGTATATTGTCGCCGATTGTGACAAACTTAACGTAAAAAAGATACATACTTTTGAAAATCGAGTGGCCTGCGACTATTTAAAGTAATTCATTTAGTTCATGCAATGTTATTAAACTAGCATTCCTGATCGCGAAAAGTCAAGTTGTCACAACAGCAAAAAACTATTAATTGGTTAGTGAATTTAAAAAATGAATAATAACAGTAGAAATTTGTCTGCAAAAATGACCCGAATATATTTTGTTATGTATGTGGTCTTTACACAAAAATTTCATTATTTCACCACAAAATTCATATAAGGATTATTTTAAAATAGGTGTTGAGAATTTGAACCAATATTGGACGCCAAATTCAATTTGTGATAGCTGTATATATATTTTAAAGAAATGGAATCCTACCCTCAGTAAGTAACAATTACATTTATTAATTAAAAATATTTATGATACTCGAGATCGAAGCGCACATTATGTAAGGAAGGACTGGCCAGCAAGAACCAATCACGAATTAGACACACACAATATAAATATCGCTGATCTAATAAAAAAGGAGAATGTGATTTTTCCGCCATTACACATCAAGCTTGGATTAGTCAAGAATTTTGTAAGTTAGCGCCTTATGAAAAGCATTCGATTATATTCAAACAATATTTCTCAAAATGATCCGCTTCAAAAATTTCTGAAGGTGTTTTTGATGGTCCACAAATCTGAAACTACTACAGAGCTCAATATTCAGACGTTACTATCAACCCGATGAAAAGCTGCTTGGAACTCATTTAGGCTGATTGTTTCAAACTTTTAGAAATAATCGGATACAAAATTATAAGGAAATCATTTCTGATTATAACCAACTATTCGAAAATCGGTAAGATTTTTGTATATTCATCATAATTGTAACCTCCAAATTACATATACATATAATTTCAGGTACAAACATGTCTCAAAAATGCATTTCTTACACTCCCATTTGAATTTTTTCCCTTCAAATCTTGTGATGTCAGTGACGAGCATGGAGAACGATTTCACCAACACTTAAATCAATGGAGGTAGCGTTATCAAGGATTCTGAAACGAAAATATGATGGGTGATTATAATTGGTTTCTTATACGAGAATCAAATTCAGAAAATTACAGTAGACAAGCGAAAAGTAGAAACTATTTTTAAATATTTCAAGTACTAACTTTTGTAGAATTTCTTTAATACAGGTATCCTTAAATAGCTAAATAAACAAAAATATTAAGAATACGTATTTTCCCTTCATTCACTTAATTGTAACAATATTACCGTTTATCCATGGATTTCATGAAATAAAGCTTGCCTTATTTGGAATGTCCACAGTTTTACGACCATCTAATAAAAGTTATAAGTTTTTGTCTCTTTCAATTTTACGAATATAGAAGAAAAAAATGGAAATTTTTAATACAGCGATTTTTTTATAATGCGATGCCAATAACTCTGAAACCAATAAGTATTTAAAAAATGGTATTTAATCAATTTAAGGTAATTTCATTTGCTATTATATGCTGTTTTCTCTAACAAAATCGGACAACCCGTTCCAGAGATATGATAAAATCAATGGATCTCCCTTTTCAAAAAAGGCAAATTTTAGACAAAGACGTATCCATAGAATTTTAAATTCGGCCATTTTTTATAATTAGGGGAATATAGCAATAAAAAAAAATAGTGGTGATCCAGGGTAATGCAAAAAGTTTAATTTTGTAGAGCAGTGTAATCAAAAGGGTGAGAGCAAGAGGGTGGCAGACTTATGCTAGAAATGGACAAAATATGTATCAAACATATCAATAGTGAACGGCAACCAAGAAAATAAAAGCAACAAATAATATGTATGTTTGTGAAGCAACAATGAACATTGAACACCAGGTGACTGCGGCAACAGCAACAACAAACACAAGCATTGTAAAGTGTATCACTTTAAAATAACAAACAACAAGCAACATCAAAAATAATGAGCGTAATTAGTGCAGAATGGGATAGAGGAGGTTGAACGGATGCTCACGCACACACATACTTGTGTAACTTGAGTGTGTGTGTACATGCCACACACTGCTACCTCTTGCGAAAGGGTGCACCACAGCGGTGTGGGGACAAACTTTGTAAACACTTTGTTGTGGCGAGCTAAAGTTAAAACACACGTACACTTACCACGATGCTAAAGTGTTTCAATGTGGTGGATTGTCTTGTTGTGTGCAATGCCACACGCCGCTGCTAAAGCCAACCAACCGCACGCTTGTTGAGCGCCAACTCAGTCAGCTAAGACAAACATAAATTTTTGCTCTGCTTCACAGGGCTTAATGTGCAACAATAAACTTACGTCCTTCGTATGATACACCATCAATGAACGGATGAGCGGTTGATTGGGTGCAGACTTGGCAGTTTGTATAGCCGTATAAGATTGAGAATTTACGCACAAAATTAAATTGTTCCAATTTGTATATTAACCCCTTCATAGCGTTGCATTGGTATGGTGGCATCTTTATTCATGCCACATCCGTGATATATTCAATTTGTTTACTTTTGTCATGCAAGCACGAATACTTTGGGCACAGCAAGCACACTCTAAGCAGTGTCGGACTTGAACATTTTTATTAATGATGTTATTTGGTAGTTGTAGATTAGAGAAAAAAGTGGGTGGGCTTCGGATACATTCAAAATATCTGAATGCATGTAATTAGAGAACATCGCTATAAGGGTCATTAGACTACTTGTGAAAAAAATTGTCTGTTATATAAGAATACCCCATGCCACTGTCACGCCGATATCATAGCCCGAGCAAGAACTTACGCGCTGAACGTGGCCCGTCAGTAGACTTTGGGATTCAGTGCACACATAATTTATAATTGCCAGATATCAAGGTCTCTCTGGCCAGTTGTATTTTAAGCGCTCGGCTGAGCTATTTGTTTGTTCTTGATTATTGAAGTGTTAACAAAGTACTGCCCAAATGCGGGCTCATACGGTTCGTCTTTATATGCCAACACAATCCCAGTTGCGTAACCTCCGAAGATTTCTAAGGCCGAGCTTCTCTTCTCATTTGCGATCGTGCTCCTCTTGATTTCCCTACAAATTGGACGGACGGGACCTACATGTTTTATGCCGACTCCGAACGGCATTTGCAAGGCAGGATGAGTTTCACTGAGAGCTTTTCATGCAAAATACAACACGGAGCCGCTTGAAAAACACTGCCGAGTGGCGACCCCGCTTAGAAAAATTGTCTTCTAATTGAAAAACCTTATTTCTAAAATTTTGATTTGCTGTTGCCCGGGTGTGAAACCCAGGGCATACGGTGTGGTAGGGGGAGCACGCTACCATCACACCACGGTGGCCGACTATATTCCTGGTATTTCCTTTCCTTTTATTTCATCGCTCTTATCTCCTTTTCATTTTTGATTTTCTTTCCTTCTTATCATTGCCGTTATCATAACTATACTGGTTTTTGTCCATCGGCTTCTTCCCTTTTTTCAGTTTTTTTACTTCCTCTGTTACTTTACCCGTTTTCACACAGCAACTTAATCGAATGACAATCCTGTTTAATGAAATACATTAGTTTTTCCCCTTTTCATACCGCCGCTTTTTGCTTCATATAAGCGAACATCTGTCAGCAGCCGCCTAAAAAATATTTCATTTTGCAAAAGACTAGTTAAAATTGAAGCAGCCGTTTCCTTCTTACTATAAATAGCATCAAAATAAAATGCACGCGCAACTACCCAAAGATGTTGCACCCAACCATATGTGCCTATTTTCGAAAAAGCCATATTACCTTTTGCAGCAAATGCAGCAAAAATTAAATTTTGAAATTTTTCCGTGTTTTTCGTAAATTGTTGAAATATTTATTGTTTGATAGTTGTCATTTAGTTACATTGACAATGAACTTCTTGAAGAGCATCCAAGTCAAACCAATTGATTTTTTCACTCGATTAGGCTATTCAATAAAGCAATAATGACATAATTATGAACGGCGGCCAGTATCTTGTAAAGTATGTGTATTTGTGATGGAGGATTGAGTTCAAGTTATGCTGTATGTAGAAATAATTGACTAATTATTTCATTAAGCCCCTGTGGGTGAAAGTGTGCATGATTATCCTTATTTCTCTTGATGTTTTAATGACTTTGTTGTTTTGTTTACCTTTCTTTATCTTTTATGCTATCCTTTGCTTATTTTCATAGATAGGGAAGATGCATATGAAATTGTATCACTCTATCCTTAACCGTTCTTGAGATATCGCTACTACCAATATTCGCTGGACATCGCCCTACGAGATTGTTCGCTTAAATTTTAGAATTGTATTATTACAAGTTACCGAGATATCACGATTTATATAAGTCTCCAATACGCATTTTTTAGTTTTCTTGCAGTAGTTTCCCCTTTAAAGAAAAGATGCACACACTAGATTTTCGGCACTGTTTCTTAGCCCTTTTAAAGATTATCGCATCAACAGCGATCTGTAGCTTCTGCTGACTTTTTTGTTGTCGTATTTGTTACTACTACTCATATTGCGAAAATCATACTATTAGACGAAACGTCGGAGCTTCCTGATAAGGAGGAATGTCATACCTCCATAAGAGGATTCCATGTAACCTAAAATAAACCCCGTTTATACTAGGGTTATTCAATTAAATTCTTCATATCTGTGGCAAGCTACACCAGCCCTGTAATCCAGCATTATTTCAAAGACATTCCAAGGTTTATTAGATTTTAAGATTTTGATAAATTCGCCTGTCCTCTCCAACAAATTATTGTATTTTCATAACCAGGAATGGTACTGTTAATATTATGTACCAAAAACCGAAATTTTAGTACCCCAAACTATGTCAAAAGTGCAACACTGATATCTTCTTCGTATGTGCATATATTGAAAGTGTGTGTTTGGACATCTGTCGAATGGTTAAGTACTTTCTTAATCTTTTAGTGACTTTTTCTATCTCGTTTGTCTTTAATTTTAGACTGCCACTACTCTATTAACATATATGTCTCGCTACTCGTTCGCTTTACCGGCTGATTGTTTGCTCATACTTTGGAAATTGTATTTAAACAATGTTTTGAGTAAATGATATGTAAGACGCACAGTCCCGCATGCATCGGCGTGTGGCAAGTTGGCGCCATATGTTGCCAATACGGTTTCAATTTCACTATAGCGCACAGTGGTAATGATGCCAATTGACGATGATGATGTGGCTGATTTGTTTTGAAGCGGTTAAAAGGGGGATTATAATGTGCCTAATTAGACGGCATTCAATGGAGGTGAGTGTTGTTGTTGAGCGCGTCATAAGGTGTCGCAAAGGGACAATACTAATGTTGAAATGTGTATTAGTAGATCTGTATGTATGTATACTCATACTTCGTTAGTTAAACATACAAGGGCGTAAAAAGAAAATGAAAAATTGAACTGTTTTCAACTCGTCGCACAAAGTGCAATGACTAGACCAAATTACCTTGCGCTTTATTTAGTGCCAGCTACATTTTGGCCACATTTATTAAATGCAATGCATTGGCAATTGTTGCTCATATACAAACGTATGCCGCTAGTAAAGTCTTCATGTATTTGCAGCAATGCAACTAACAGTCAATGCGAAATTTGTGCGCAAATGACCGCGTCAATACAGCCGTTGTGCACAGACTCCAATATCCATACGTCAGTTTGCTTTACAAGTCTGATGCTTCAAAGCTATAAGCTTACGCATTTCTCAGCTCATAGACGCTAGTCACTTGCCACATCGCAGCAGAATTTGTTGTGAGTTGCCTGTTATAAATTCGTTTTTGAGTAGTTAAACATGAATATACAATTCGATTGGAGTGGTAACATAGGTCCGTGTTTTTGCGAAAGCCAACATGTCCACTTTATTTCTTCACTTTCTTCTTGATTGGCGCTTCTGTTGTCTATGAAACATGGACTAGCTTTTTATCTTTTGTTAGCTATCGAGTGCAATACTCTACGAAGCACTTGCAGTCATATCGCGCTTGGCTCTATTGGAGTCTTGAAATACATGTCCCTATGTGTTATGTGCGAATTAGGAGTTTACGGTACGCCGATCACTTTATCGGCGGTCGGCGGCGTAGGCTCTATTATATAGTTCTTACGTTAAAAAGCTTGATTTTTCTATTAAAAAAATAATATTCCGATGTTTTGTTTTGTATGTATTTATCACGCTTTGGCATATCTCGGAGAGTCTGGGGTGTTGTTTGCCTCACATCTCGCCGATTCGCGTTCAAAAATCTGGCAGGAGTAGCTGCTTTCGGAGCGATGTCCTCGTTCAATTACTCCAGAGAGCTTCGAACCTAACCCCGGTCTTTGGAAATTTGTACTGCTGCGTCTGCTGAAAAGAATAGAAAAATACCTAAAAGTCAACACTTTTTGTCCTTCTAAAGACTTATATCTCGTGCAAAAGCGTAGTATTTACACCTAGAGTTTAAACCTAATTCATCGCGAACACAATTTCATTAAATCATTTCGTGGCTCTTTTGGCGATTACGCACAAGGCGTCTTACGATTGCTATTTAATGTCTATTAATGCTCATGACTCTCTGGTGAAATTTCCTCCTAGCGAGTTAAATGGCAGGTGTGTATCCCCCGAGACGTTATGCTCCCCGAAACGCAGGTGATGAACAGCTTGAGCCAATGTATAGCTTATATTGATTTCACGACAACCTCGATTACACTACAGTTGTCCTCAGGACCTTTCGTTACCACTTGGTTTTCCAGAGTTAATCTAAAAAGTCCCTATCTGCAGAAGCACTCTGAATAGCATAACATTCAACGCATCCTCAATTGCGCGAACTTTCACATGAAAGACGCTACAGTGATCGGGCTTAAGACTGCGGGGCAATCCGTAAGACTTTGCATTACCTAGTTATCATCCTCAGCTAGGCAAATCAAATTCTGTGAAGTATCACATGAAAAAAAATTTCACAAACATTCAAATGTATGAAATTCATTTTCATTGAATCACTTCACGAATGGAAATCGCTCAAGCCAACAGTTATTCGTGGCAGCTAGTGTAGACATTATTTTCATGTCCACACATCGTAGCCTCCGCGTTTTATGACCCATTTTGGTAAAGAGCAAAAACTACTACCCAAGTTTAATGATGAACTCAGGCGTAGCGAATATATCTTTCCGTGCTTGAATCCGAGTCGTTTCCGGTACTTAGGTTAGACTGCCTTTAAACGAGCACATCGGAAAACATCAATAATCGCAGCCACCGCTTAGGTAAGGATTGCACGTTGCCTTCGTTTTTGTGTCAAGTTGTATATTTACAACTTTCCTTTCTCATCCCGTGATTTTACGGGGTATTGAAAAATTAATTGACTGCAACCTCTTTTTTATTTATTCGAGGTAAGACCCTTTCTTATTGGGATCAAGACTCTTCTGGCCAAGCCCTACGAGTATATATGAAGTCCACTAGGCTTGTTATAAGATACATACATTAGGGTGTACTTTATTTTGAATTTTGCCCCAACCTGACGATGTTCCAACTTAAATTTCACGGGAACAGATTAAGGCGACTTTTAGCAGTTTTTCGTCGTTCTCTATTACATTCGTTACACATTAAGGGTACCATAAAAAGTATTGCACATCAATTTGTCCATGTCACGGATATTAACCATCACTAATTATACCATCACTAAGGGCGAATGCCAAGGCCACGACAATCAGTATTTCGTGTCGAATATCAAGTACATGTATACACATACATATATATGGCCATCGAAATAAGTCACACATAAGATGCATTTACTTTATACGCACTGATGCATGCGCGAGAGACTGTCAACTACAAACATTCACACACCATAATATTAGTCAGTCATTATGTATATTACATAAACGGATAATAAATGCGTCCTACACATATGTCGTAGACGAGCTCCCCCCCGGGGGGAGCGGCAGAGTAAGATCTCACCTAAACACTATGCATATATCTTAGCTAGTTTGTTCACAGAGTGATGAGCAATAATTGAGCGCACACGCGTAGTGGTGTGTGCTTGTCTGCGATTTTGTACCGCAAAAGTAACTAGTAGTTCTGACAAATGCGAAGAGCCTAGAAGTATGCAGCGTAACTATAAACGGGCAGGCGAGTAAGATAATTCAGTTTTGAGTTTGAGCTATACAAGTCAGTTTGCTTAGCATGCGATCTGGCGGCTCAATAGTTAGAGTTTCCATTTGAGCTTATTAATCAGTTTGCATCGATGTTATTAACAGCCAGCGTGAGTAGCAAAGTATAAATTGTTTATTGTGAAGTACTTGAATAAAGGCCATTTTGGCATTATTACATATTGGTTCTTTATTCAACAGTTTATGCAGGATACAACTTAGCAGAGGGTTTGCAAATAAGAGATTTGGCAAGTGAATTTGGTTACAGTATATTGTATGTTTTTATATCGTAATACATTCAAATAATTTAATAAATCATGTATTGCTACAATACGTCCCAAGCCTATTAATATTTACGAATACAAATTGTTTTCCTCAAATTTTTAGGTCAATTGTGAGGTCAAAACTTAATACTATTTTCACACAGATCGGCTTATTGTCGAATATAAAGGCAATTTTCTACATTACGACGCTTATTGAGCTCAATCTTCCTACACCAAATTCGAATCTATATTATTTCATTCGTTGGCCTACATCGAATGCCTAATGAAGTACCAAAACACAATGCTGACTACTGTTCGACAGCTTTTCCTGCATCTCCTCGTGCTCGCTTCTTCAGTTTTGGTGCGTGTTCATATGCTTAAAAAATGTCTTTGTTCAGAAGCAAATGTCCATTGCGTTCCTGCATGGCGGAACGATACAAGGTGGCCGCATTGAACATCTTATTATAACTTTTTTTATTTATTTGATACATCAACTACGGCGCAGTACATTTTGACCATTTGTCCATCGAATTTACAAGTACATGATTTTACTTGTTTGTAGGTATCAGGTTGTCCGATGCTCCCCCTGTATCGTTCCGCCAGTGAGTGTCTGTCTCATCCTTCATATCTACCGTCAAGCTGAGTGACTTCTCCATGGGAAAGCAAAAAATTTACGATTTCATTAGCAGTGAAATGAGATCATTAGTTTCTGTGTGCACACAGTATAAACATACATATTTCCATTTATCATACATATGATAAGGCAGCACCCTAATGGACAATATCATTACTTTACAATATTAATATGAACACCGGTTCTTGAGCACTTTGCATTCAGAGCACAAATCGATTATGGAACATTACATTGGCCGCCTTTAACTGCCACTGACAGACAAAGCGACGACAGACCACGAGCGACATCCAAAAAAAGCGACAAGAAACAAGAAATCGAATTGAATACAATGCGAATTGAGCAACACTGTAGTGCTGTATTGTAGAGCAGAGTGAGGCAGTGAAAAGGGGTAGAGGTCGCTGAAAAAGGTGTATGATCGCAAAAACAGTATAGCAACAGTAACAGCGCAGCAATATGTATCCCAGTTATGACTTGGTATATACCATTGTAATTTTTTATTGTTGTTGTATTCGTGGATGTTAAACGGCATAAATAAACAAATAATGCTAATATGTTTATAGCACACACAAACACAAAAAATATCTGAAAAAGGTATTTAGTAGCAAAAGCACTAAAGTGGATCCGCTAATGCCACAACATCGACGACAATGACCACAACTTCCATATCTATAGTGCTCGATTCAGCCGCACTTGAGTTATGTATGTGTGTATGGAGATGAGTTCAAGTGTTTGGTGACGGCTTCGAAGTGTGAGCGTTTGTGGTGTACGGCATCAAAGGAAACGCAATCACATATCAAAATCAAGATTTTACGCGCCATGTAGTAGTAAACGGTGAGCCGCACCAGCTGGACCGCGTAAACTGTCAAAAAGAAAATTTCGCTGGCGATTTATTGGCGCAAATTGAGTTTTGAAAGACAACAAAATAAATGATTTTGATTTTCGGGAGGATGAGGATGGATGACACAGGGGGTTGCGATGGCAATTTTGGTAATGGAAAGTATATTTTTGGCGGAATATGTATCTACGTAAATATCTACGTAAAGACACAAAAGTTGAAAGGACAAAAGCGAATCATATTTGTTGTTATTCAATTTTATTAGATTAAATCAATTGGGAGAAGTGAAGCAGAGCATTAAGGCTATTGATGAAATCTAAATGATACCACATGAAATACTCAAAATTCATTGAAATTTATAAATTGTATAGATATAACTTCATACAGTCAACTCAGTTTAAAAGGGTTAGTGTACATTAGGGTAGGTTAAACTATTTTTCTTTTTTTCTTGTGTAAAAGTCAGTCCCTACCTCCACGCTGCCTCATTCATACTTTCAAGCTGGTTGATAAAAGTTTTGGTTATCGAAGTTTAATTAATGATGGAAGGGGTGCCATAAGGTCACGGCCATATGTCAGTTGACCTTCTGACCAATCAAGAGAGTCGAGGGTCAGATGTGCCGTAAAGCCAGCTCATATATTTTCAAGTGGACTTAAGCTCAATTTTTATTATTTTGGCACGTAAGTGTACTGGTGTGTTTACAGTTACAATACCTTTCATTATTTTCGCTTCATAGAATTTTTAGAATTCGACTACATAAATGGGTTTCGAAGAGATAAGTATGCGGCTTTTTCTATATTTTGATTTCATTGCAGAGAAAAATTGGATTAAAAAACTGGTCCAACATAACGTCTAATTCATAATGCGAAGCTTTTTTTGTTGTGCTAGACTCATCCAGTAAAGTATGGTTGTTAACCTGGGTCGATTTGTATGGACGAAAGTAAACCGATATCAGGCCATCGATTTTTTCGACAGGATATGGGCTCAGGAAAAACGTTCCACTACGCATACCAAAAAAATAATTTTCGAGCCTGCGAAAAAAAATGCCGAAAGGGGCAATTCTTCGACCAAACACTCCCCAAAACCAAAAAAAAATTTTTTTTTCAAAAAATTGTTGTAAAAACGTTGACGATAACAGTTTTTTGAAAAAAAAATATTTTTTGGTTTTTGAGAGGGATTTTTGCTCGAAAAATTTACCCTTTCGCCATTTTTTTTCGCAGGCTCGAAAATTACTTTTGTGGGTATGCGTAGTGGAACCTTCTTCCTGTAGTGGAATTCACTAACTTTTTTAACGTCATTTGCCATCGCTTAATTTGCGAATCGATAACTATAACGATTTCGTTATCCAGTCATTATTTTGTATCGATATTTGTTCATCGACGATCAGCTGTGTTGTTGAATAAACGGCAAGTGAATTGGCTGCGTTAAAAATAACGAAATTAATATTTCTGACAATTTTAAGTAAAAAAAGAAAATAGGAACTTTATTAAATACTTTCAACACGAAAAGCAGCTTTATAAATCAAATGGCATTTGAGTACTTGGCGTACGTTTTATCACAAGATGAAGACTTCCATTGCCAGTGGACAGATACCTTCTTAGAGAAGTAGATAACCCATTCCACTTGAATGCAACAGAGTTTCGAAAGCTGTACCGACTAACCCCAGACTTGGTTCATGATATTATTTTTCAACTTGATGGTCAATTAAGGGGTACAAGTATAACTGCGATAACAACAGAGAAAAAAAAGAATTAATACCGCATTTACTTACCTTTTGTTAAAATATGTAAAAACTTGCACAATATGACTTTTAAAAGCAGTTAGTATACGGAATTTATTTATTTTTGGCATTCCTTTTGTGCTTTTCGCATTTTTTTAGGTTTCGTTAAGCTGTGCTGCCACCTTTCTGCTATTAAAACGAAATTTAAGGGTCATTTATTTCGAGTCATTAAACTAAGTTAGTGAATAGTACAATCGATAAGGCAAGCGACAAAATCTTTAATTAAAATCTCGACAAATCGCATCCTTATAAGTTAGTGAATTCCACTACTGAGCCCATATCCTATCGAAAAATCGATAGCGCGATATCGGTTAAAAAATCGACCCAGTCTAATGGTTGTGGCTTTTTTCAGAAATGGTTATAAGATCAAACACAAATTTTATAAAATGGCATTTACAAATTTAAAAAGGTGGTCAAAAGGACGTCAAGGTTAATTCAGCGAGATTTGCGAAGCAAGTTTTACTCATTCGTCCCATTTGTCTCCGATTGAGTGTATATGGCTTACATTGCACAAATCATTCATTCCGCGATTTCATATTGACATTTGGAGAATTTATTACTTTCAGCAATTATGTATGTGTGTGTGTAAGAGAATGTCAGTATGTAACTTTGTTGCCTTACATACCTACAAAATGACCGCTGATTCACTTGACTTAACAACTTCGGCATGACGATTACATTTACATACACACAGCTATCCATATATTTGTGTCGATTGAAGTAATCTGAACAGTTTTTCATGTAAACGCTTTGACATCTCTTGGATCGCGACCAAATTCAACCTCTACGCGTTTGTAATATTAGCATATCAGCTTTGTATTGATCAACATATTGGGTTGGTATCGCGTATATGTCAACAAATAAATCGTCATTGTAAAAATGGTTTTGTAAATTGTTTTCGACATTTGCTAACTGAAACTACACAACAGAAAGAAGTTTGAAAAGCAATACATTTTGTTTCGCGTAAAAATAGGTGACGATACAAATCGATGAGAGAAATTTATAAGTGCATGCTTCTGTTAATGCTTATTGATATGCTCGATATGAAAATGCTGAGCAAATAGTTGCTCTGAATTGTCAAAACACCTTTGCCCACATCTGCTTGACGCCTATTCGCATGCCAAGGCAAATGAGAGCATATCTCCGAACCGATTGCATAAGATCGGTCATCATATAACCCAGCCGTGTTGTGTGGAACAACATGAGCAGCAATTCATCTGTATTGCATTCGGTCAACTCCCTGGGAAATTCGTGCCCTGTTAACCCCGTTATCAGAGCCAACTTTTTAACATTGGATAATAGAATTCCAGACTACTTAGATATCGCGTGTTGCTCTGTCTCTTACTTATCCAGACTCAACCAAAACGTGCGTGTATACTATCGACAACATGACATATCATATCACATATGATTATTCGCTGGGTTCGATCATGCTAAATAGAAGAAAACCCGTTGTGGAGATAGGAGGAACAACTGAATCAATTGTGGCTTCTAGGGGATGTCCCTCAAGAAGTTGTACTCTCTTCTCTCTTGTGAAGGGTGGTCATTGATAACCTTCTTCGCCTACTGCAAACAATATCACATCGACAAGCTCTGCACATCATGTAGAGATGGTGTGATAGCAAAGGCCTATCTGTTGTTCCTAATAAACCTGTCCTGGATATCCATCTCTGGCGGTACCAGAAAATACCTGGAAATAACACTGAGCAGAAATGTTTATTTCGAGTCAATCGTTAACACTCGGTTTTAATGGCGCAGAAGGTTCAATCAATATCAGCAAGGGACGATCAATATTGATAATTATCCCCAAAACCTTCTGGGAGTCTCCTTATCGCTACACAAAGATGGAGAATATGACTTTGTAATAGTCCAGTGAAGTGAGTAAATAGTCGTTTTGGCTATGACAGTAATCGTTTTTGGTCCCCATGGGCACGGTTCGTCAGGAAACGACACAAGAACACATTTGTCGTCTTTCAGTGAGTTTTACAGCTCCGGCTCACGCTCAATTCTCACGGGTATGCTCTAGATCATTGAGAGACTTGCGAAGCAGATGTCGTGATATTTTCGCACACGTGAAATGTGATAGGCAGATGTCGCCGCTCAACTCATACGGCGAAAGGCTAAGCAGCGACATCTATTTTTGAAAAAGTAGGTTTATTAAAGGCAGCGTTGCCAAACTAAAGACAAGTAATTAACAAATTATCTGGCTCACAAATTGAACCACACTTCTATCTGGATTTATCTGACTCAAATCGTTGTTGTTGCATTTACATGCAAAATTATTTATCTGGCTCAGGCTCTTTGCCACCGGATGATGGCTATTGTGGACAGGAGTATGAGGTGGAATGTAAATCGCCAATACACGACACGAACATTTCCGCGAACATTCCGCAATCTTGTTCGCAGCTTTGGCCATACACCATACGACTTTTGGCCGAACATTAGTTTTTTTTAGAAATTTTTTATTGTCCATTTTACTTTTCCGCGCACGTCTGTTCCGTTCAGAAATTACTACGATTATGAGCTATTTCGCCATACACGCACGAACAGTTCGCGCAAATGTTCGCCAAAAATTAAAATATTTTGATTTTTGGCGAACATTTGCGCGAACTGGCAAACACCACCATACACGACAGAAAGGTCGCAGAAACATGACATAACGGGAATGTTCGCGGAAATGTTCGTGTCGTGTATTTGGCGCTTAAGCAACACATCTTTATTTCTCGCAACCCTTCCTTTCCATTTAGTTAGTCACATGCTGAGTTCGACGCGTGAAAACCATTGCAGACTTCCACACCCTATCTGAAAGTTTTTTTTACAACCAACTTCAAGAACTAACTACATACATACTTAATTATTATGGTCATAATGATCGTCATTAACAAGATACAAAATGGAAAATCAGTAAAAATCAATAATGAATTTGTGACGTGATGAGATTGTTAAGACGGATGTCTTCTGCTATTGCACTGCCATGTTTGAGAGATACATACGAGTCTCTACCCTAAGCAAGTGAAACTCCGATCGCATTCTTTGCTGGGATTTGATATGTAGCTGTTAAGATCACTGTTGAGCAGTAACTAAACTTTTTTGGTATTACTTTGGAGACTGGTTGGTGTTCAAGAGTTGCACCGAAATTGACATTTCAATTTATTATTTTTTGTTTTTTATATAAAAAAGAAAGACCAACGTTCTTGTTGTCGCCGCTGTCATCATTGTGCAAGTGATCGATGCTCCAACTCAATTTTATTAACCGCGAGTCAATAAAAAATTTTGCGAAAATTGCTCGAAACCAGGTAATACAAAGTTAGCCGGCACGAAACAAAGATAAAAAGGCGAAAAAACATGTTTCTTTTTCTTATCACTTTTCAACAAAAATTCGCATTAAAAAGTTTTGCACAAAAAGAGTTTCTCTGATCAACGGCTCAATTGCCGACAACATTGCAGACATTTTGACGTCTTCATCATAATTTTGTGAGTTGCAATCGCGTTGCTGTACCACAATACCACGTCCCTTCAAATAGCTAACTACCTACGTCCAAGAGACTGAGATTGAAACTCGATTCCGTCATACATCCGCTGCAAATTTAATGCGTTTCCTTGTATCCATTTTCGGTATTTCAATTAAATTTTCTTTGCAGTCCTAAGAACCTCATCATAAATGTCAGTCCGTTAAACAGACACAACAATAACATCACTAATACTAATAATAGCAAAAAACAACAATAACAGCAACAGTGTCCAAGCTAGTTGTCCATCACTGTCGCTGCTACACATCAAGGTTTGTACCGATTTGTGGCAAAAAGAAGCGTGCGTCTGGAATGACAAAAGGTGTAACAAAAGTCGCATCGTGTAGCGTCACCTCAGCGCATGGTTGAGTATGCTTTTTGCAGCCGCAACTAACTTCAGCATACTTTTTCTTTACAACTGCTGTACAGTGGGGTCAAAAGACATACACTGACCGGAATGTATCAAGCCACACTAAGAGGCTCTCCGTGCGTAGAACTCCCTTGCTCTTTTCCGTCTAAAACTTAACCTCTTACGGCCCTTGACAGTTCTTCGCAGGATAAGTCAGCAAGTCTCTCTTCCACCCTCCTTTGCTGTTGGGTGAAATGTTCCTATTCGAAGAAGGTGGCGCACATACATCGTCCTATATTTGCGTTTTCATCCCTCCACATTCTGTGAAGACAAATACATACTTATGTAAACGTTTAAAAATTGGACGACGTAAAAGTCGCCCCTTAACGTGGTTACTTCATCCATAGGTTGAGTTCGGTAATTGATCCATTGGTCCAATGTCCTTCAAAACTGCTACTGAACTGTTGTTGCCAGCGTCGGATCGATTCCAATTGCGGCTTTTTGGCAACCTCATCTCTTTTTGCTACTACTCCGATGACGTATATTTCTTCTTGCACTTGTTGTTGTTCTTGCACTTCTACGAAGTCTTCTTGGGCGTCCTTCCTCTCTGGGTGATTGGAAAAAAAACAGAACCTGCACAGTGTTTCTCATATTGTCCTCGTCCCTTGTTGTTATTGTCGTAGCGATAAGGACATTTCCCGAAGGTTTTGGAGTCGCAGGTCCGGTACGTTTCGAGAACGATTTAGTATGACCACATGAAACCTTTTAGGCCATACCGCCATCCCACCCCCTAGATCCATGGCGAAATTGGGGTCGCCAGAGCCTCGGCTGATAAAGAAACAGGATTCGCGAAGAATAGGTGAGGTTGACGATTGGGTTGGAGAAGCATAAATTGCGCTGGCAACACTTTAAAAGGGTTGAATCAATTGTCCTCGTCTCTCAGCTGGTTCGGTGGACGGAATTTATTTGTTACTATTCTATATTGGCACATTTTTCCGTAACTCCGCGAATTCGCTGTTCCACCTGCTTCTTACCCTTCACGTGCATTGTTTCTTTGGCCGTCTTATCCCCCTTAAAGGTACTGTGGGTTTTTCATTCTCCAGTTTACTATAGCCAGGTCGCGGACAACTTTTACCGTAGGGCAACAGCACAAAAACCCATTCCTAGAGTACAAAATTATTAATGTTATCACTATCTTCAAGGATGTAGGGGGAAAGGGGCGGGACTAGCGACTTGGGACTTTTATTCAACCAAAATTGATTACTCATGTCACATCGTCTCCTACTTTGAAAATCTTGAAAGAAAAACATATGATGCACTTTTACGATGAATTTCCCAAAAGTAATGGATTTTAACCCATAGTACGCCGCTTTGCAGCTTATTCCAACAGCTTTGCACATTAATAATTGCAATTTTAGTTGTCACATGTGCAAAAATTCCTGTCATCAATTTTTATCTTTTCTATTTGTAGTGTGATTTCTTTTTTATTCGATTTTCGCCATCTTCCTATGTCTACCTGCCATTGCAGCACCCTTTTTTGCGCTGATAATGATGTGTGATGTTGGAATTTTGTGCGTGTTGCAGTTTCAGGGTTTCTCAGCAAGCGGCGACACTTTTGCAAGGATCGCATTTTATAATTTCATTTAATAAAGTTGTCACTTTGCGGCAATAAAAAACAAACAGACGACACCATTTGCAGCGAGTCTATATTGTTGGCGGACTACTTACTCAGTAGCCAATGGAATCGGTTGTGACTGCACAACTTTGATCAGTAACAATTTCGTGCCAACGATTGCACAGTCTGCACGATGGAATGCGACGATTAATTTTGCACGAATTCACTATTGTTATGAGCAAATTAGGAATTTTGGTTGACAGTTGTTTTGAGTATACGGTAAAACCAAAAAATGACGGTTCATCAAAGGCACTGACGGCGTCTGTCAGTCTGGCAGCATTGGGAGAGGATTAACTGCTAATAAGTTAAAGTATTTGTATTAAATATTTTTTTAAGATAATGAATTTAAAGATATGTATGTGGGAAAAGCTGTGCTGTGAGGTCTCCTTATAAATTCACAGAGATAGAGTTCGTGAAGAGGCTCACCTGTCGGAGCTCACCAACCCAGCGGGTTAGGGGGTAAGAATATACGCGCGGTAGGGTAGAGGTAATTAAAATACCAGATTCAAGGGGTTGTGTAGCGCTACCCTTTCAGGTTACCAGTGCAATATATAGCTTCTTCAAACCCAATTGTCAACCTCACCTATCCGTGGCGAATCCTGTTTCACTAACAGACGAGGCTCTGGCGACCCCAAGCTCCTCATGTAACTTGGGGGTGGGGAGGGAGGGATGGCCTGAAGGTTTAATGTGGCCATATAAATCGTTCCCGCGATGGGCGGGCTAGCACTTTAATGGTGCTGTGTTACCGGAGCCTTCGGGGAGTCGCTACAACAACAACAACAACAGGCGAGATTTCAGTCACGTAATTTATGGAGTGCATGTATCTATACTAGAGGTCGCCAAACAAAAAAATAAATGTTAACATATATGCGTGCATGTGTCTTGCCTCGTTGCTTGTTAATCAACGACCAAAACACCACCACTACTATGTTGTTTCTCTTACAAATACAGTCACAGTTTCAATTCGGTGTATCACTGGCTTCTTACGCATGCTTTACTGAAATTAAAAGCGGCAGAGTTCCCCTTCGAAACAATAATAGCACAGCAGTTTTTGAAAAGTAATAGAAACACATCATTTAAGTCCATTCATCATTATTCCATATCACCAAATCCCCAACACGTTCCGCAAAAAAATTTGCTATAGAAATTAACTCTTGTGTAGCGACCTTTCCTCGACTCGTTACTGCAAACCTACACATACATAACATCATATCACAAATAACTGTGCACATTACAAACTCAATTAACCATCTGATATATACTAATAGTATGTACGACTTTTGTTATCCACTGCAGTATCATTTAAGTTTATTTGCACAAACATTTTGTAGACTCGCGTCTAATTATCACCAGACCAATTTTATTATCATCAAAAAGTGATTTGTCTGATGTGTTTGTTGTTGCAACGTGTATGCATATGTTGCATTAAGTACAATGTGCAACATTGCAAGCAATTCGTCATGCTGCGTTGCGTTTGCATATAAAATGGTACAAAATTGAGTAACAAAAACAAAAAGTTCTTGGAACTCAGGTGGGGGAGCTAATTGCTACAAAAACTGAAATGTCATCAGTACGAAGGCGATTTGTTCAAATACTTCGCATACTGCGGTAAACGCATTAAATATGTGATAAGCACGATTAAGCAGGCAACAGCAGTGACATGCAACGCACACTAACAACTATAAGGGGCACTTAAGGCGTAAGGTTGCTCTATGTACGTGTAGGTATGTCGTTACTGGTGTGAGTGGGTGTGACAGTGTTGAGATTTACAAAATTGATGCTTAATCAATGTCAATGATTACACATGTGACTCGTTTTTGTTCTTGCTGTTTATAGATAGGTGTAGAAATGTATGAAGAAGGGACATAAAGACGAAGTAGATGTAAATTAGTAAATGATTTGTTAACGAGTTCCAAGCTACAATGCTACAAGATAAAAGTGAAAGGAGAAGGCGATATAGTGACTGGTTTTAAGCCATCGACGTCAAAAGAACGTCTGTTGACTCGTTATTTAGTTGCTTAATTCAGATTCAAAACTTGAATTGCCAAGAATGTCGGAACGTCTTCTAAGCAATCCAGACACCCAGGGTTTCACTGGCTGCCGTTACTAAATAAATTAACTCACACCAGAGTAATTTTGTCAGAACAAATCTGCATGAAACAAATACTTGACTTGAGCTTTTGAAAAAGTAAACCTCGGAAAGCACGAGTACAGTTTAGGATGCAATACTGCAAGCTTGAGTTGGGTGGCGGTAGTAAGTTGATTTATCCTAAAGATGACTGAAAGTAGGCAGCGAAACTTGGGAAGAAATCACATTTGCTCCCAAATTTCGACGTATGAGATATTTGACCGAAAAGAGCTCTCGAGTTTGGTGTGGCACTACTTACTTCACCAAAATTGCTTAGACTGCCAATCTATGACCTAATTTGAAGCGCGCTGTTATCACAGCGAGAAGCGACTGGCGCATTTTTCTCGACAGCCATAACCATTAAACGGTTAAAGGGCCCATTACTGATACTTAGCATAGACTTGACTTGGCTTGAGAACTGTCACTTACAGTTCTGTTAAATGAACATTGCATGTTACTGTTTACTCGAAACTTAGCAACACTTAACTTGATTTAGAAGTCTGTTGAATTTTGATTTTCTATGTAAGTTCTAAGTGACGTTTACATTTGAGATGCCACTTGTTTGTTTCCATTTCATTTTAACATTTTGTCCTACAAATTGACATTTATTTAAAAATAAATTTCAACGCTGATTATGATGCCAGGTTGTATGCGCCAAGTGGAGTATAATCGTGGCTAAGTTGCCAAGTTTACGCCAAGTCAAGTCAAGTCTATGCTAAGTATCAGTAATGGGGGCTTAAGTGTCATTGAAGTAAGTAGGTGAAATCAAATATTTATAAAAAATTATAAAAAAGCCCACTACCACTCTACCGCCACTCCCACTACCTCTTCCATTCTTACTCACCATTCTACTATCACACCAACACTCACTTTGAATCTCATACCCAACTCCCTTGCTCTTCCCACTCTCTTTGCTGCTCCTAATACAAAGTTCCGCTCCCGTTTTCACTGCCACTCCCGATTTTGTCAAGATCGTACTCCATCCATTGGGCACCTATAAAGCATAGCCTCGAAAGTATTCTATATAGGCTACTTTGGAACCCTTGATAATAGGCGGAGATCAAACTAATTGGAAATATCACCTTTACAAGCAATTATTCGGCATATGCCTGAAAATATCTTCAGCTTCAATATCACTAGATAGATTTCTTTAGAACTATCATCGCGTTTTTAGGATAGCGAATATAAAAAGGACTAAGCTTGGTGCTGTGAGGTTTTAGAAGTCCTCCACCTATTAGGCCAGAAAAATAAAGCAAAGCTTACTTTCACATTAAAGTTATTGATGTTGCAACTTACATTCATATATTTACAATATTGTGTGAGTTTTTTTTTCAGTATTTAACGTATGTGGCTTGGGGAGTGGCACGTGTGCCCAAATACCACATATGTATATGCATGTCGTATTGTTTATTCTTGGATTTATTACTCGCGAGCTTTTATCAGCTTACTAAATCTTTAAACTTACATAGCGGATAAAAAAAGTATAAAAAGTTTTAAATACATGCATATTAGGGCGGGTCGATTTAAAAAGCTTTGGTGAACCCCCAGGGGGTTCCAGGGGGTGTGCCAGGGGGGCATCGGTCGGGCCTCCAAAGTAGTGGGGATCGGTCATACATTTGGACTCGATTGGAGCACTCTAATTGGGTCAAAGTGGGATTTTTCAAAATTTGCCCCTACCCAAAGTTCGACCCAAATTGGGGACACCAGAATTCGTTTTAGAGGTATAGTTCCTTCGGCAAAGTTTCTTATTTTGATCCCTAGAATATGATTTTCACAGAGCAATGGGCTGATTTTTCTGCCTCCCCACAAATCGACCCGGCCTAATGCATATGCATGTACGTAGTATTTGTTCTAAATTAGTTACATGCTTTTACATACATTCACATAAACGTCATCCCTTCTATATATAGTACATAATTCGAACGGACTGCAGAAGGCTTTCTTGTTTAGCTTTGTAGAAACGTAAAGTGCACTCAAGCGTTAAACAATAAAAATATATCAAAAATAGTTGAACGCTTCATTTGATCGATATTCTTAGGCAAACGTGAAGTTTTGCAAATTTCGAATAACTTGTTCAAAAGTAACATACGCCATATATGTATGTAGATATTTATGTAGGTCTCCTATGTAGGTTTCGCCAACTCTCTGTTTTTCTGCAAATAGATGTTCTAGGTCGATGTTCGGTCCTGGATCTATGGGACTCTATGCAATTAATATGCTTCTAAATCTTCAAGTATGATCCGATCTGCAATAAACTGTCACCCAAATAAACTTCTTTTTCCCGCCTATAGCATTCTGAGCTGGTAAATAAGTATCGAAAACTATTCCATAATCTAGCTATATATAGTTATATCCCATACAACCGATCGTTCAGATAGAAAGATTTTTGGCCATTTCTCCCTTAGTTTCCAAAATAAAAACGTTAAACTTGGTGATATATATTCTAATATATCATAGAAGATTTCCTGTAAAAATCATTTCGATCGGAGCTATATATAATATATATCCCATACAACCGATCGTTCAGATAAGGGGGTTTTTGCCATTTTTTATTTTATATTTATCTTAAAAATCGTTTAGGTATGTACATCTGTTCACTATATATTTCTTATCTTATACATCCCATTATTTGGATATGTTCAGCCCATTCATTAAAGGTATGAAGTCTTCGGAACAGCCGAAGACAGTCCCGTCCTTACTTGTTTAAGCTTGAAAAAACCACTTCAATAGGTTTTTATTTTCTTGTTTTAACAGCGAGAACACTCCATGGAGGATTGGGAGTGTTACGGATATGGGAGGTCGTTTGACAAACTAAATCTGGTACGATCCGGTAATAGCCCTTCCTCTACCATCCCTACCGCATTGAGAACGTTTTTTCCCCTTTGAACCTTGAGGTCCGTGGATTTTAGACACCTCTTACGGTAGTCATTCAGTGAGTGTATTTCTTCCATGAAAAGCTTCTCAGTAAAAACTTTTTTGGCAGATGCCGTTCGGAGTCGGCATAAAACATATAGGTCCCGTCCGCCAATTCGTAGGAAAAATTAAAAGAGGAGCACGACGCAAATTGGAAGATAAGCTCGGCCTAAAATCTGTTAGAGGCTATCGCGCCTTACATTTTTTATTTTTATTTATTACGGCAGTCATTACCGCCTTCGTTGTCAATTTCGCCATTATGTATTGTATTCCCATCCCATCCATTCAGCATGTACTCCAGTATTATTCATCCAAACCGCTCCAGGAATGCATACGTTTTTATCGTTTTTTAACCGACTTAGGTCTTAATGAGAAATATAACTTTCATAAGACCTTGCTTCATATAAAATTTCTCTGCCCTGTGAGATCGAGATCTGGTATAAGTCAATAATTTCATTTCGAAATGCTACTTCGATCCATAAGGATCATAGCCAACTCTCTGAAATACCTTAACACACTCGAAGTAATCGTTCTGACCACGAAGAGCAGTCTTGATATCTGAGAAGATGGTTAACCGACACTAGAAAAATGCCGTTGTGCCCTGCAGACAAACTAGAAACTCGAATACAGTAGATTTAAATGCACTCGCTTAATTTGGAGCCACATGGGTTTGATCGCTACCGAAGGGTTGTAAAGGTTGGAACTCTTACTACACTGGCCATTTTGCAGTGTAATGGCGAATATCTGAATGAGTTTACTATAATCCCAAAAGGTAGATGTGGACCCTTTTGAGTTTATGTAATCGTTTATATGTTCTCCACAAAGTCCCAATTCTCGCAGTCCCAAAAATGTCAATCGATGGCATGTTTCATATCATGTCCCAACATATCAGCCGAATTATTTTCTTTATTACCATACAAGTTCTGGGCATCAATACAGCTTACTCAGTGCTCTCTTCATGGCTGCATGGTGACGCCTAGCATCTAGGGTACCACTCTAACTATATTATTGTTAAGCTTCCAGGTAAACATTTTGTATATATGTAGCACAAAGCAAGAGTGATTGTGAAATAACACCATTTATAGTGGTAAGATTTTCTGATCTGGAAGAAGCAAGCAGGGAGGATCGTAGAAAGATCCAAATATTTTCCGAGACGATGAAGTCGCCAGTTAAACCTTACCTCACTCGGTCAAACTCTTTTCAGATTCCCTCGAAGTTCATGAACGCAGGCGGGATAAATAAACTGTGTACTATCAAGAGCTACCTTCAACTTGAGGACCACTCCATGTAGAACAATCTCATCCACGAAGTATATACACTCCTGCGACGCACAGTGGCCAATTTGGCTTCGCTAGCGGCATTTTATTCATAGCTTCCAAAGTAAAGAAGTTATCTTCAAAATTTTTTTTTCTCAATTCAGAAAAAAAATCAAACAATTTTTGGAAAAAAAATTAAATAATTTTTAATTTTTTGTTTTTAATTTTTTTTTAATTATTAATTTTAATTTTTTTTAATTTTTTAATTTGTTTTTAATTCAATAAACATTTTCCACCTTACTTACTTACTTAATTGGCGCTTAACCGTCTAAACGGTTATGGCCGTCCAACAAGGCGCGCCAGTCGCTCCTTCGCTCCGCCAACCGGCGCCAATTGGTCACACCAAGGGAGTTTAAATCGTTTTCCACCTGGTCCTTCGAACGGAGTGGGGGCCGCCCTCTACCTCTGCTTCCATAGGCGGGTTCCGATAGAAACACTTTTCCACCATATATTCATATATAAAATAAGAAAAAAATTGTCAACTCAAAGAGAAACCATATTATAAAAGAAATATTAATCAGATTCTTCAGTATCAGATTCAGAGAAATCATCTTCAAAATGATGCCATTATAAGCAAGCTTTTAACTTCCTTATCGAAACTAATATTTCTGGAATAGGAAATTGATGAGCCGTTGGACAATGAAGATATTAACGGATTGGAAGAAACAAAAGAGCGTTATATCTTCCATTATATTTTTTCTGCAATTTTTTCTGGTATTATTTTCACGGATGTTCCGATAATCTTTATTTCTGGCTTCAAGCGCTTCCTCGGACATCATACCAATTGGAAGCGGAAAATTATTGATTATGTCTGCTCCATGAATTAAAATTCTGTGAACAGACGAGGGCATTAAAACCAAGGGTATAAAGTAACAAAAATTTCGGCAGTTTCCATTGCGTAAAGTCTGAATGCCTCCGTGTTTATATCGTATCCACATGAAAGTGCTCGTAAGACGACGCTGAATCGATATATTAAATATTCGTTCACCCCAGTTATACGAGCGGCTAAATCTGGTTGTTGAAAGAACCTTCTTGCCGTATTTCCGTTGTTGGTATTTCCAGTAACAGCCATTGGTATGCCGACCAACAAATGCATTTCTTCTCGTAGCTTCTGCTGTATATTTGTTTTATTTTGTCCAACAATATCCTTGTCAGCACCACGAGTTTGCCACTTTTTTATTGGTATTCTATAGGATATGTGCAAAATACATTCAAAAAAACTTATCCAGGCGTGGAGACTGGATAGCCCATATTGAAAGAGGTTCACTTTAATTGGAAAGCTCTTCACCATCATATTTTTCGGTGTTGCCTTGCAGATTCCGCATATTTGCGAAGAAGATTCTGAAATGACGCTGAAAGTTTTACCATCAAGCATGGTCATGTGAAATTGGTGATCAATAATCAATGAGTTTACATATGTTGGTACAATATTTAATATTTGGCTCTTAATATTTTCAATTTCCCTGCGACTCAGGTCCGCCGTTTCCTTGTCGCAAAGTATTTTGATTGGTCGACAGTATCGTGTAGAAGGTCGATTGTTTTTCCATAAAACTGTCGGTCCGTTCTGCACTTGCAGTGGTACAATACAAATTGAAAATAAATATTGGTCTCTCATGTTTCCTTCGCAGTCGTTAAATTTTTGCCTATATGTGGAATGGCCGCTGCTGCCATCACAACCCTATTTGTAGACAGCAGTTAAATGGGTGTTATTATTACTTCTAGATGGGATTTCAAAACTTTCAGAGTGTGCTTCCATGATCCTGTTTATTGTATGGTCCACAAGACTTTGTAGTGGCACTTCAGCATAATAATCAGTGACTGTAATGTCACCAGGATAGCACTTTTTTTTGGCGAAGCGTAATTTTTCGTAGCATGGATATATATCGGCGTTTTGGTTTTTTGCTGCTTTCTTATTCAAGTTCCAAGTGTATCTGGTATGTCCAAGATCTAAAAATAGCGCAAGCGCTTTATCGTCCGAAAATTTGGATGGAAGGGGCTTTGGTTTGTTTATATTTTGAATTACCTTTCCGCTAAACTCCTCATCGCCATTTACCATTTCTACAACTTTGGAAGCACTGCGCTTTCCAGCTTTATATAAACTGCAGCTTGCAGTACCAACAATCCTTCACATGACACTTCCTCTGTAAGCCCTGACATCTTATTGACTTGCGTTTTTCTGCACCACTTGGAAAGCTCTTGATCCGGCCGTCCAATATTTTCATTTGCTTTTTTTCCCAACAATACCAATGGTGTATCTAGCCATTCTTGGTTAATTTTTTCGAAAAACACCTTACTTCTGCCACAGGCCTCCACTTTTGGATAAGCCTACTAACAAAATTGCGCAGTTTCTTTCCATTTTTGCACTGCTCCTTCTGAGTATAGGTAATTTTACTCAAAACGGTACCAAAAACATAATTTTCTACGGCGAGAAACTTCTTGGTGGGGATCGCTTCTTCATGCCATATTAAAAAAAGGGTGCGTTTTGACACAGACATTTTGCCTAAAAAGTACAATAAATTGAAGGCTCGCAGGTACTTGCAGTTCATTTTGGACATTTTGGACACACAATTGTAAGGCAATCCAGAAAACCACTTTGTGCTACTTTACTTTACTCTCACTTTTGAATTCACGACAAAGTAGCCAATGAACGACGATTCAAGAAAATATGAAATTATTAAAATGTTTTTAAATATTTGGCAGTTGAATTTTATTGTACAAAGAAAACGGAATAAATTAGTTGTTTTTCAATTGCGTTCAAATTAATGCGAAGAACCTTTTTCTTTTTCTTAACGGTCGTCCTTACAAATTCAGAAGCGGGTAAATCCATACGGGCAAATTAAAACGTATCTTACAGAAATAATTGATTTAGTTGTTAAACGTATATATATGACTAAGTAATCAAAATGCCTCTTGCTAAGATAAATACGTTAAAATTAACGGATTTAAAAGAAATTTTGAACGAAAAAGGTTTGTCCACTGAAGGCCTGAAAAATGAGCTAGTTTTGCGTTTGTGCGAAGCTGTTGGGTCGGATAGTATCGAGATCGCTAGTGCAAATATACAGGACCAAATTAATGAATTACGGGACATGTTTAGTTCGTTGATGCATCAATTGCAATCCAATCAAAATGTAACTGCAACAACTACGCGCAGTGATCAAGAGCGGGCAACTTCTTCTGCTGGTAGTTTTATTACAACGACTGGGCGTAGTGGATATTCAGTGAAAGAAATCGCCGAAACTATTCCGGAATTTGATCCAACAAACGAATCGTCGGTATCTGTTGAACAGTTCGTAGAACGCGTAAATAGTGCGGTCCAAGCTTATCAGTGGGAGGAAAAATGTTTTTTATTAGCGGTGTATAGTCGACTCAAAGGTGCAGCAAAGCTCTGGCTGGACTCCACTGAAAAATTGTATTCAAGTTGGAGTGAATTATCGAAATGTTTATGTGAAGAGTTTAGTTGTGTGCCAGATGAAGCTGATATACATTTTAAAATGTCTCAAACGACGCGCAAACCAAACGAAAGTCTCCTTGACTACTGTTTCCGTATCGGTGCGTTAGGTAAGAGGTTTGGGCTAAGTGAATCCTCTATTGTTAAATACGCAAGAGACGGTATTAAACAACGTGAATTTCAAATTGCTATTGCAGCAAATCGGTTTAGTTCAATGCGCGAATTTCGACAAACAGTAATAGATTACTCTAAAAACTTACCCGTGCGTACATTTAAACCTGAAAAGACAAATTTTGAAACAAAATACGGCGAAACACGAGACGGTGAAAAACGTGAAAGTGATAAACAGTTAATATGTTTCAATTGTCAACAAAAGGGGCACATTTCATCGAAATGTCCTCAACCACAACGTAGACGTAGGTGCAACGACTGTCAGAAAGTGCATCCTAAAACCGAGCCTGAAAATTGTGGCAAGAAAAGTGCTTCGACGCGTACGACCAAAACGGAATATGAAACGGTAATTCCTGAAAAAGATTTTGAGAAAGTGGTTACAATAAACGATAAAACGTTCACAGCCCTAATCGATACAGGTAGTGAGTGTAGTATGATCACTCAAACAGGGGCAGGTCACATAAAAGGTGTCGAAGAAAAGTGTGCTTTAAAGATAAGCGGGTTTTGTGGCGGTGTGATATATGCCCATTCAAGAGTACGTGTCAATTTGAAGGTTGACGGTATTGAGCAAGATGTGTATCTTTACATAGTTGGTGATACATTTTTGACGGTAGATGTGTTGTTGGGACAAGATGTGTTTAAAAATATGCAAATGGTGATTTCAGACGGCAAAATTAGTGTTATAAATGTATGCAATAAAAACGTTAACTTAAATAATAGCAAAATAATTAATGACGATGAGATAAAGTGCGGCGTCGACGAAAATGATAAAATAAATAAGTTGGTTAGTTTGATAAATAAATATCGTAATGTATTTGCAACGGATATGAGTGAAATTGGACGTACAGAGCTCGTAAAAATGAAAATCGATTTGGATACTAACAATCCTATTGTTCAAAAACCATTTCGTGTTCCTGAGCCTAAAAAACAGTTAATCGCGGATATGTTAAAAGAACTTATTGATAATGATATAATTTGTAAGTCTGATTCCGAATATGCTAGTCCTATGCTTTTAGTAAAAAAGAAAAATGGGGGCGAAAGATTGTGTGTAGATTTCCGACGTTTAAATCAACACATGCGCAAGGAAATATTTCCGACGCCAAATATTGAAGAAGAGTTACAAAAGGCAAAGCGTTTTAAGTATTTCTCGGTGTTGGATCTTAATAGTGGTTACTATCAAATTCCTATTGAGGAAAATAGTAGAAAATTTACCGCTTTTATCACGACAGAAGGTTTATATGAATTTAAGCGCATGCCGTTTGGGCTTAAAAATGCCCCGGCTGTTTTTCAACTGTTTATCGCGAAAATTAAAGAAGATCTTGAACCTGATGACGTGATAAGTTATATGGACGATATACTTATCGGTAGTGTAAACGTGGATGAAATGTATGATAAGTTGGAGCGTGTTTTCAAAGTTTTACAAAAAGCTAACGTTACTCTCAATCTACAGAAGTGTGAATTTTTGAAATTAACGATACAGTTTTTGGGCCACGAGTTAGCTCCTCATGGTATTTCTCCTGGTTTAGCTAAAACACAGGCATTGCGTCAGTTTAAAACTCCAGAGTGTATATCTGAAGTTAGACAGTTTCTCGGTTTAAGCGGATATTTTAGAAAATTTGTTCCGGGTTATGCTGTTATCGCTGCTCCGTTGAATCGATTATTGCGGAAAGATGTAGCATTCAGGTGGTCAGATCAAGAGCAAAAGGCGTATCAAAAGATAAAGTCAATTCTCGTATCCCGTCCGGTTATTGCCGCCTATAGTGTCGAGGCTGAGCATCAAGTACATACAGACGCGAGTGCAGTGGGTCTAGCTGGTGCATTAATGCAAAAAGAGGGCGACGATTGGAAGCCGGTTATCTATTACAGTCGTGCAACTACCGACAACGAGAAAAAGTTTCATAGCTACGAGCTTGAGGCTCTCGCAGTTATTGAATTCGTAGAACGATTTAAATATTATATTTATGGCAAACGGGTAAAATTGATCACAGATTGTAATGCACCTAAAACAATTATGAGTAAACGTGAACTTATACCACGCATAGCAAGGTGGTGGCTTCGTATCCAAGAATATGATCTTGAGATTGAACATCGCGCTGGTCAGCGAATGGCTCACGTAGATGCATTGAGCCGTGCACCTGTCGAAGAGTCACGGGGATTAGAAACGGCATCTTTGCGGATTGACAAAATTCAAGTTAGCAACGACGATTGGTTATTTGGAATGCAACTCCAGGATAACTCAATCAAAGAATTGATAGAAAAGTTACAAATAGGCGATCCTATGGTAAGCAAAGAATTTGTTTTAAATCATGGTAGATTATTCAAAAAAGTAAAGGGGAAGAATCTTTGGGTGGTGCCAAAAGCTTTGCGCTGGCAAATTGTTAACAGTGCACATGATAAAGCAGGACACCTCGGATTGGAGAAAACGATTGCACGAATAAATGAGTATATGTGGTTTGCGCGCATACGCAATTTTGTTAACTCGTACTTGAAATCATGCATTGATTGTACGTACAATAAAGTACCTGGGGGTAAACAGGAAGGCGAACTTCATATTGGAGAAATAGAACTTATACCATTCCGAACTGTACACGTAGATCACCTAGGTCCGTTTCCGAAAAGTTCAAAGCGCAATGAACATATTCTCGTTATTATCGATGCTTTTACACGTTTCACTATTGTGCGCGCAGTCAATAGTACAGCAACTAAACACGTAATCGAGGTATTTAATGAATTAAGTAGTTACGTTGGGATGCCAGGTAGAATCATTTCAGATCGCGGAACGGCCATTTACGTCCAAGGATTTAAGAATTTTTGTAAAGAAAATGACATCCAACAAATTTGTAACGCTGTTCGAACACCAAGG